>JAJOOS010019607.1:0-18355 GCA_029582725.1 Solanum chiquidenum
CTTGCTATTTTTTTATGCAATGTTTTTCTTGGTAAAGAAAGTTTTAAATTCCTTATGGTTTTAGTGTCTATGCGATGAATGAATGCTAAGAGGCTTGTATTAGACCTCTTCGAGGTCGAGTACGCCGGTTACTACTAGGGGGTGCTCCCGGGTCGTGACAACATCATTTGAGTGATCACGCCAGCATGCCTCTATACCTCTGGCAGGGTATATTGGGTCTTCTCGATGGGGCGTATACGTCGGACTCCACATTTAGCTCATGTGGTTTTATTATGGATTATTTGTAGCTCCCACAGCTCAGTCAGATTCTATTGCATTGACCATTTATTAGTATATCCAGTATTCAGTTTCAGCATGTTATAAATTGGTCACTACATTCAGTTATCTCAGCATTCATTATCTATATCATGTTCAGATTATATCATTGCCTATTTGCTTTGTTAAGTTATATGTTATTTCAGCTATATTTTATCATGCATGCTCAGTACCTTTCAAGTACTGACGCATACTATGCGCTACATCTTCTCATGATGTAGGTTCAGGTTCTCAGCATCTAGATCACGCTTAGATCGATTCCCGATCTTCAGTTCAGCAGTATCAGTGGTGAGTCCTCATTCTTCGAGGACTAGTGACATGTTTATCTTTATCGATTTTAGTATGTAGTTTCAGTTTTGCTAGATCTAGTTGGGGCATGTCCCAACATTTCTAGTCAGCTTAGAGGTTTATTTCAGACATAGTTAGATTCAGCTTAGTATTGAGTTAATATTTTGTTTGTATTAAACTCATCAGTTTTCATTCATTTCATATTTGGTATATGGGTGTTCCCCATCATTTCAGATTTATTTATGATTATAGCTTCCGCACAGTTTTTATTATTCAGTTTATCTTTAGTATGCTCATGATCATGCTAGTAGGGTTAGCTTGGGATCACTTGTGGTCCTAGGTCCCATGTCCGCGTCTCGGGGGTAGTCTCTGGGAGTGACAGAGTGGTACGTGTTCAAATTTAGTCATGAGGTGGGAATGTGATCTAAACAGCTATAGGAATGAAAATTATTGAAAAAGACATATAAACAAGTCTACAGGGGGACAACGAATGTCAGATGGGGGTTTTGGTTTACAATTATCAGCTACAACGCAATCAAACAACAATGAAATAACGATAAAAAGAGGAATTCCCGGGATGTGATCGATTATAGGCAAATTTCGCTATATGGATAATTGAGACTACTAATAAATAGATAAATATCAGTGGGTAGGTTGGACTATGATTAAAATAGTTTTCTCTCGAACAACTATCACGTTTCAAGTGATTTCTCTCGAACATCAACAAGCTTAACACATAAGAACAACCCACAACCTTAATACATCCTCTCTTTCGAGCAAGATGAGCAGGACTAAGTTTAGGATTCACTCTCTCGAGATGAACCCATATCAACCTAATACCTACAAACCATTAATCAAAAGCTTTGGTTCAAAAATGTCTCTCTCAAGCAAGCTAAGAACTCAAAATTAGAATTGCATTTGCCACTACAATTCATAGATTAAAGCACAACTAATGATTAAACCCACTTCAATAAAGCATTTAAATTAGTAATAATCAATACCCACAAGCTAATTCAACCTATAATCACATAATCACACCCCAAGAATTAGAGTTTTAGCCACACATAATAAACATAGGGAAACGAGTCCCAAATACATTCGCCATGATCTGGGTAAATGCTCCCAAGTCTTTACAATGGTCTGAATTGAAGAAATCTAGAAACCCACTTGCAAATCCTCAAAATTAAGCCTCCAAAAGCTTCAAAGTTTACAACGGAACTCTTAAACTCCAAAGAAAATCCTTCTCAAAGATAGCAATATACTCAATTTACAGTTCAAAAATCAATTTATAGTTGCCCAAAATTTAGCCTGAAAGGCTATTAGGCGAGGTAAGTCGGGCTCGCCGAGTGGTTCAGAGATCTGCCTTTCACTCTCTTCCATCACCATTTTGCATTGGTTCTCAGCATCCTCAAGTCCTGTAACTTTGGGCGATACGTTTTGTCATCGGAGAACCGATCGGCGATTCACTTGGTAGGCCCCCTTTTGGCATTGGATTTAAATGAGAAGAAATTCGACCCATTTGGATCTCCAACTGCTTGATTGATACAGAATGGGATGTGACCTTCTGATTAAGTGTAGTGACATCCTCCTTTATCTCTTTCAACACTTTGTCTGACCCTTCAACTTTGTTGAGAATACGTGAGGGCATGTCTTCCGTACGGACATTTTTAGACTCTTTGGGCTTTTGTCTCTCATGGGGTGGGACACACCTATCCTTGTTCCCCTATATTTCTTCCAAGTGGTGTTACGATCACACCATTCTCTATCACAGTCTTTCTATCCCTCATCTCTATTCCAACTCGGATTTCCACCCGGCCTTGGATAGTTTGAACGATAACCTCCTCCTTGATTAGCTAGGAAGTTCACTTCCTCATTGTAGAATGCTTCAAATTGTGCATCATCAGGGTTCACTCCACCAACACCCACAATATTAACACTCTTCGTACCACTGCCCATCACATTTTTCGCCAATAGATCCAGCTGGGTCATCATTTTGTCCATGTTTTGGTCTCTCTCTTAATCCTTTTTGATATGCTCTTTTGTCATTCTAAAAGTGAGAGGACAGACTTGGTCTTCACAAGTGTACCATGCCCTATTGATCTTAGTCATGTCATCAAGGAGCTAAGACGCTACTTCATAGGGCTCTTGCATTATACCTCCGGGAACAAGTTGATCAACAACTCCTTTGTTCATCGAGTCAAGGCTCCTATAGAAGTACTGTTGCAATATATGATTTGGCAGCCCGTGGGTTGGACATTGAAGTACCAATTTCTTAAACCTCAGCCACGTCTCATGGATAGGTTCACCTTCCAAGCGTTTGAAACATTGGATACTATCCCGAAGGATCATCATCTTTGACGGGGGAAAGAATCTCACATGGAATGTTGTAGTAAGCTCATCCCAAGAGGTAATGGAATCCCTTGGTAACTCAGCCAACCATTTACTAGCCTCACCTATTAGAGAGAATGGGAACAACCAGAGATGGACTAATTCTTGTGATACATTCTTGAATGAGAACGGACCACAAACGTCTACGAAGTTCTGAATATGCTCATGTGGGTCTTCGTGAGCCAATCCTCCATATAATCCCTTCATTTGGAGGAGCTGTAGCATTGTCTAGTGACATAGAATATGGCATTCCCTTCAATTGGAGGTAGACGTATTGCACCCACACCACCCAATTTTACATCATTGAGGTTCCCAATATCGTCTTGGAGGCCCACTTGGCTACCATTACTATCGTTTACGCTCATCTCTTTCTCTTATCAACACAAATAACACAAAATAAAAACCAAAGTAAGTCGATTCAACTACAACCAAAAAGATCACAATTTCACTTCAATAAAAGAATTTTAAACAACACCACTCCCCAGCAACGATGCCATTTTGATTAACTTTTCAAGCACACCTCATCCAATTCTAGGTGCAAACGATCGTTAAGAAGTAAGAAAAAAACCCAACAAAAAGTTGGGGTCAAACCCACAGGGAGTGGTACGTGTTCAAATTCAGTTATGAGGTAAGAATGTGATCTAACAACTATAGGAATGAAAACTATCGAAAAAGAAATATAAACAAGTCTAAAGGGGTGACAACGAATGTCAGATGGGGGTTTTGGTTTACAATTATCAGCTACAACGCAATCAAACAACAATGAAATAACGATAAAAAGAGGACTTCCCGGGATGTGATCGATTATAGGCAAATTTCGCTATATGGATAATTGAGACTACTAATAAATAGATAAATATCAGTGGGTAGGTTGGACTATGATTAAAATAGTTTTCTCTCGAATAACTATCACGTTTCAAGTGATTTCTCTCGAACATCAACAAGCTTAACACATAAGAATAACCCACAACCTTAATACATCCTCTCTTTCGAGCAAGATGAGCACAACTAAGTTTAGGATTCACTCTCTTGAGCTGAACCCATATCAACCCTATACCTAAAAACAATTAATCAAAAACTTTGGTTCAAAAATCTCTCTCTCAAGCAAGCTAATAACTCAAAATTAGAACTGCATTTGCAACTACAATTCATAGATTAAAGCACAACTAGTGATTAAACCCACTTCAATATAGCATTTAAATTAGTAATAATCAATACACACAAGCTAATTCAACCTATAATCATATAATCACACCCCAAAAATTGGGGTTTTAGCCACACATCATAAACATACTGAAACGATTACTAAATACATTCGCAATGATCTGGGTAAATGCTTCCAAGACTTTACAATGGTATGAATTGAAGAAATCTAGAAACCCACTTGCAAATCCTCAAAATTAAGCCTCCAAAAGCTTCAAAATTTACAATGGAACTCTAAAACTCCAAAGAAAACCCTTCTCAAAGATAGCAAGCTACTCAATTTAAAATTCAAAATTCAATTTATAGTTGCCCAAAATTTGGCCATTAGGCAAGGTAAGTCAGGCTTGCCGAGTGGTTCGTTGATCTACCATTTGCTCTCTTCCATTACCATTTTGCATCGTCTCTCAGCATCTTCAAATCCTGTAACTTTGGGCGATCCATTTTGTCATTATGGAACGGCTTGACGATTCGTCGAATACCCATTTCTGTCGCCGAATTAGTTTCTTCCCTCAGGGCTGGCACACTGGAACATTAGGCGGTTTGAAGAGCCACTCGGCGGTTCACCAAGTGGTCTTGGCGATCTCCAGGATTGCTCTTCTCTACTTCTTCAGCTTGTTTTTTTCATTTTTACCTGTTAGTGTCCTTGTTTTGCTTCTTAGTCCACATACCTAAAAATCAAGGATTTAACATCAGTTTATAACATAAACTAGGCATTTGAGGACACTAAAACTATCAAAACAAAGCCCTAATTGAGTCCAAATCTCGGACTCATCAGGGAGATATGCCCATTTAAGAAAGTTACCCAAAAATATGAGGGGTATTTTGGTCTTTTCCTTACCCAATATGCTTAAAACATTTTTAGTAAATAATTAGGGGTCTAAACTAATTCAGTTTAGTTTTACAAATCCTAATTTATGCTAGGGTATTGAGAGAAGATCAAGAAGAGGAGAAAATGAGAAAAGTCAAGGCGTTCTTCAAGTTTACTTGCGAATCGAAGGTTGTTTCACCAAGGGTTTAATCCATAAGAGGTATGTGAGTTATCATAGTGTTGGTTTCGTTCACCCACACGCCAATCATGTTATTTTCTGCATAATTTATTTGGAAAAGAGGTCAATCTTGGGGGAGACCATTCGAACGGTTGAATTGATGACTTCGTTTCGATCTCTTCGACTGAACCTCTTCAAGTTGAAGGATTTGAGTTCTTATTGAGTTTTCTTGAAATACCCTTCATATTCTTGATTGTTGGGATTTCGATGAGTTCTTGAGATAAGTGTTAGTGTTTTGAGGGTTGTTTCGAGTAGATTATCGTGTACATATGTTGAGTATCCGATTCTAAGTGATTGGGGAAGAAACCATTCGATTCATTTTAAGAAGTCTTTTACAAATTGCTTTAAAACTTGTTTTAAATGATTTGGGCACTGAGTTGGGGAAGTGTAGAGCTGAGTTCATTTTCTTTAAAATGATATATGGTAACTAAGTATTCCCAAGAGAAAATGTTTTTACATTTAAGATGAGAGGAAACACCGATTTCCAAAGAGTTCATGAACAATTTTCAGTATTATCTCTTTTAGAGGAACGTTTTGAGTAATAATCTCAAAGTTGAGGAAGAGAAAATGTTTTGTTTAAAACAAAATGAGCTAAGTTATATTTTGGGAGTAGTATTGAGCACCAATATGGGGGAGAGTTCTAACAACTCACAGCCCTCATAAACCATGTAGCCAACATGGGTAGAAAAGGTTCATACTTTTTAGTCGACTCATTTATTATTTTTAGAATAGACTAGTGGATCCACGTAGTTAAAGAATTCTATACCCCGACAAAGTATAGGAAAGTTCTGACAGCGTGGGCTAAACGATGTATCATCAAATAGCTCATAGTGATGGTTGTCGGTTAGAGAATCTACCAAGCAGAGTTATTTTGTATTTTTGCATACGAACAGACTATTATTGTATTTTCAATACATTGAATTTTTATCTACTGTTTTAAAAGCTTTTCTTTATATTACATCTTTATCACTACTTTATATTGAAATGAGTTGAGTTGGACGAGGTAAGTGTTTCTTCAGTTCCAGTTCAGCCTTATGTCATGTTTTAGATTTCCCTTCCTATGCTCGTACATTTCATGTACTGACATCTTTTGGCCTGCATCTTTTATGATGTAGATATAGGTAACCAAGGTAACGAAGCATTGGATGCTGATCTTATCTTCATCATAAGAGATGTAGGCCAAATGGCATTAGTACATGGAATGTACGAGCATGTGAGGGGAAATCTAAAACATGACATAAGCTTGGACTGGAACTCAAGAAACAACTTACCTCGTCTCAACTCAACTCAACTGATTTCAATATAAAGCAGTGATAAAGATGCAATATAAAGAAAAGATTTTTAAAACAATAGATAGAAACTCAATGTATTGAAAAATACGATATATCTCATTTTGTATGCAAAAGTACAAAATAACTCTATGGGAGATTCTCTAACCGACAACCATCACTATGAGCTATGTGTTGATACATCATCTAGCCCATGCAGCCAGAACGATCCTATACTTTGCTGGGGTATAAAACTACTCACTAAGTGGATCCACTAGTCTTTTCTAAAAAGCAATAAGGAATCATCTAAAAAGTATGAGTCGTTCTACCCACGTTGGCTACATGGTTTATGGGGCCTGTGAGTTGTAAGAACGCTCCCCCATATCGGTGCTCAATACTACTCCCAAAATATACTTAGCTCATTATGTTTTAAGGAAAACATTTCCTCTTCCTCAACTTTGAGATTATTACTCAAAACACTTTCTCTAAAAAGAGATGGTACTTAAAACTGCTCATGAACTCTTTTGGAAATTGGTGTTTCCTCTTTTCTGAAATGTAAAAACATTTCTCTTGGGAATAATTAGCTCCCATATATCATTTTAAAGAAAATGACTCAACTTTACTCTTCCTCAAACTCAAATGCTCAAGTCTTAAAACAAGTTTAAAATATTGTAAAAAGACTTCTTAAAATGACTCAAAGAACTCTTAAGACTTGACACTTAGCTCTACCTTGAATTTGAATTTATGGATTCAAGGTTTTGATTCATGTTATGAATGATTTCTAGATGTTTAGAAGTAGTTTAGAGTAGTTAGAATCAATAAGGAGTAAAAGTATACTTTAAAAGGACTCTAATAGGTTGAACGATGGAAAAAGGGTTGGAGAAGGCGACCCTGGCGCACTACTGGCGCGGGGCGCTAGCCCATAAATTTCAGAGACCATATTTTGGTGCATTGCTGGCACGCCACTCCAGACCAACTAGCGCATCTAGGGCGTGCCGCGCCACCCTTTTCCCAAAACATTCTGACAAATTGTTTTTCTCATTTTTTGACTCTAATTCATCTAGAATTGATTTCTTTTCTCAAATTCTCCTTATATTCAATTACCCAATACAAGTACATAAAATTTTACTCAGAAACAACTCTTAAACTCAATTAGATTATCTCAAGAACACATCAAAACCTCAACAATAAAGATTGTGAATGAAACTTCAAGAAAACTCATCAAGAACTCAAATTCTTCAACTTCAGGAACAAAATTGCACTGCAAATAATATGACTGGTGTGTGGATGAAAAAACCCAACACTATGAAAACTCACATACCTCTTAAGGATTAAACCCTTGGCGAAACAACCTTTGATTCGCAAGAAAACTTGATGAACGCCTTGACTTTTCTCCGTTCTCTTCTTCTTGAACTCCTCTCGAAACACTAAACGTAAATTGATTTGGAAAAACTTAACCAAATCAGTTTAGACCCCTAATTATTTACTAAAAAAACTTAAATCTAAAAGGGTAAGGAAAACACCAAAATACCCCTCATATTTTCGGATAACTTTCCTTAAATGGACAGCCTGACTTCAAACGGGCATATCTCTCTCATATGAGCTCGAAAATTAGCAATCTCGGTGGTGTTGTAAAGAGGATTCCAAGACCTTTCATTTGATATCTTATGTGTCACATAACTCATCCTATACTGAAAGTTATGCTCGTCTAAACTTTACCCTAAACTCATAACTTAAGCATAACTTGCAAAATTTCAGATTTTTCTATTTCCAAATTAGTTCTTTCTAATTTTAGATCTTTCAAATACCGAGATGTTCCAGCTCTTAACTCTGATGGTAGCTCCAACTTATAGGCTACATTGTCAATCCCCTTGGATATCCTGTAAGGAACAATATTCCAGGGACTAAGCTTCCCCTTCTTGTCAAACCTCATAACGCCCTTCATGGGTGAAACCTTTAAATAAACCCAATCATCCACCTCAAATTCCAAGTCTCTTCTCCAAAGATCAGTGTAGGATTTCTGACGACTTTGTATTGTTTTCAACCTTTCTTGAATGATCTTCACTTTCTCCATAGCTTGATGAACCAAATCCAGTCCTATCAACCCAGCTTCACCAACTTTAAACCATCCAATAGGAGATCTGAATCTTCTTTGATAAAGACCCTCATAGGGAGCCATCTAGATGCTAGAGTGATAACTATTATCATAAGCAAACTCAATGCGAGGTAAGTAATAATCCCAATTACCCTTGAAATCGATCACGCACACCCTCAACATATCTTCAAAGTATGAATTGTGCGCTCTACTTGTCCATCAGTCCGAGGATGGAAAGAAATACTCAAATTTACCTTCGAACCCAAGCCTTTCTGGAAAGACTTCAAGAATTGTGTGGTGAATTGCGCACCTCTATCTGAAATGATGGACATCAAAACTCCAAAAAGTCTTACTACCTCTTGAATATATAACTTAGCATAATCTTCTTCTAAATAGGTAAACTTTATCGGCAAGAAATGGTCTTATTTAGTCATTCGATCTACAATCACCCAAATCGAATCATGCTACCTGCAAGACTGTAGTTAACCAGTAATGAAATGCCTATGTTCTGAGCCATACCATCGGGCCTATTGTGCTTTACCTTGACTTGTTTCCAATTCGGGCACTTAGCAACGAACTCTGCAATACACTTCTTCAAGCTACTCCACCAAAATACTTCTTTCAAGTCACGATACATCTTTGTGGAACCCGAATGGATAGAGTATTTGGAGCTATAAGCTTCTTCCATGATCCTCTCTTGAAGTTCATCCACCTTTGGTACATATAATCTACCTTGATACCTCAATACACCATCTCCCCCTGTTCAAAAGCCATCACTTTTTGCTTATGAACATTTGCCTTTAATTTAAGAAAAATAGGGTCTTGGTCTTGTTTATTATTCACTTCAAACATTAATGATGATCTAACCCCATTCATCACCACTACTCCTCCTTCATTGTAATCCATTAACCTAACTCCCAATCGTACAAGTCTATGTACATCTTTAGCTAATTCTTTCTTGCCTTCCTCAACATGGGCGGTCCTACCCACAGAAAATCTGCTCAAAGCATCAATAACAACATTAGCCTTACCTGGGTAATAGAGAATACTCATGTCATAATCCTTGAGTAACTCCAGGCATCTTCTCTGTCTGAGATTAAGCTCTTTCTGAATGAATACATACTAAAGACTCTTGTGATCGGTGAACACATCTACATGAACACCATAGAGATAATGACGTCATATTTTCAAAGCAAACACTACATCAGCCAACTCTAGATCATGGGTCGGGTAATTCCTCTCGTGAATCTTAAGTTGTCCTGAGGCATAAGCTATAACTTTCCCTTCTGCATCAATACACAACCCAGTCCAACTATGGACGCATCACAATATACCACAAAACCTTGTGTACCCTCTGGTAAGGTCAACACTGGGCAATAGTCAACCTAGTTTTCAATTTATGAAAGCTCTTATCACAAGTTGAAGACCATTGAAACTTTGTTTTCTTTCTAGTCGACTTAGTTAACGGGGATGAAATAGATGAAAACCCTTCGACAAACCTCCTATAATAGCTAGCCAATCCCAAGAAACTCTTAATATCAGTTGGAGATGTGGGTCTAGGCCAGTTCTGCACTACCTCAATCTCTAGGTGCAGCTATGTCTGGTGGAGCAACTGAAGAAGATTGGGCTCTATTACCCCCATTGTCATTACCTTGCCTGTTCTTTGGGCAGTCTCTCATGAAGTGACCATTTTGACCACACTTGAAACAACCAGTGGTGCAATCATGACACACTCCTGAGTGGGTCCTACCATACTTAGCACATGCAGGAGTCTCATTCCCTCCTTGTGCCACACTACCCTGAGACTGTGCAGGTCTAGCTATGAATTTTTGAGAATTCTGATTATTAAACTCACCTCTATTCCTTGGTGCAGGTTCACTAGCATACGAAGGACAGTTCCATTTTGCTTTTGTTGAAAAGATAACCGATTCACATTACTCTTCTGCTGCACGGACTCGTTCCCAGTTGTCTTAGATTTCTTGTTCCAGAACTCTTCTCTATCCCTCAGCTTATATTCCTCAACCTGTTGCACATGGATCATAAACCTTGCTATGTCCATGTCCCCTATCAACATTGTACCCTTACCCTTTTTTCTTGACAGACGAGACAACTTAGAAACAAACAAACTCATCCTGCTCCTCATATCGGCAACCATCTCCGGAGCATAACGGGAAAGTTGAGTGAACTTGAGGCTGTACTTATGCACACTCATAGATTATTGCTTAAGAGTGAGGAATTCTCTTACCTTTGCCTGTCTTAGCTCACGGGGAAAGAAACGCCCCATGAAGGCACCTTCTAACACAGTCGGGCTCACAATCGGTGCACCCTAAGCTCTATTCTTCTTCCATTGGTCGAACCATACCCTAGCAACACCATTCAGGTTGTATGCAGCTAGTTGCACTCGCTCATCAGGAGAAACATGCATAACTTCAAACACCTTTTACATTTCCTCCACAAAGTTTTCTGAATCCTCAGTGACACTTGAAACGGTGAAGTTTGGAGGATTCATCTTTAAGAACTCATGGACTGGGGATATATCAACCACATCCTGTCGATCCCCTCTCTACTGACCAACTTGGTTGGCCACCACTTGAATCAACATCCGGAGAGCATCCTAGAACTCAGCATTAGTGGCCTCTCCTTGGGGTTGCACTTCTAGTGCATTGAGTACCCCTTCATCATGAGGAACAACATTACTCCTAGCAGGACGAACTCGGACAACTGTTCGTAGAGGTATGATCTAAATGATACGAGCAAGCACGAATTAGAAGAAAACTTTATAGCATTAAACTTTATTGCATAAAAAGAGTATGAAAGAAGTGAGATAGTTCCTAAATGTCGCAGCCTCTAAATTATAGATGTGGCCCGCTTCACACCGATAACTAGGAATCTACAACCACATCTTCATAGACACTCTAAAACTCTTGAACTTTTAACTCTGATACCAAGTTTGTCACACCTCTAGCCTACACCATGGGCGCGAATGGCACTCGAGAACCATTATTGGCCCTAAGCGAACTCTTGGCCTGGCTTAACTCTTAGCGGAAGACTTACTTATAATTAGTATGAACTCAAAAGCACAACTTTACTCAATGTTTCAAAAGTAAACTCAGAATATTTAGAAATAAACATTCAAACTGGGCTCAAGGGCAACTCAAGTCTAGAACATAACAACTGAAATGAACAAGACTCATGAACTAATGTCTGTCTATCTTTGAAACCTCTACTAACTAAGATGGACATCGGGACAAGACCCACGACATCCAAATAAAAATATGAAATGACTGAAAGTAAAAAAGGGATCTTCCGGAAGTAAGGAGGCTCACCAACAACTCTGGAGCTAAATTGGATCAACGAAGCACTGGATACTAATCCTAGTTACTTGTTTCTGCATCATAAAAGATGTAGGCCAAATGGCGTTAGTACATGGAATGTACAAGCATGTGAGGGGAAATCTAAAACATGACATAAGCTTGAACTGGAACTGAAGAAACAACTTGCCTCGTCTCAACTCAATTCATTTCATTCGACTTCGCAACTCATTCGAGATGGTTTTAATATTTGACTTTTGAGTGTTGGGGAAGAACTAAGGAAGTGATTTAGGGATTTGGGAAGTGAAAAAGTTATTAGGCTTTAGGAATGGGAGTATAGGACCCTTGAATTATTTTGGGTTTAACATCACATTTTAGCACATTTTATTAGAAAAAAAAACTTAAAAAATGTGAAAATCAGAACTGGAACTTAAAAAAAAAACTGAAACTAAAAAAGTAAAAAATAAAACGCTAACCCAAGGACTCGAACCCTGGACGTCACGCTTAATTTCGAAGGGAGCTGCTGCTGGGCTATCTCTTTCACTTTGTCATTGAGGGTGTTCAAAATATATATATCCACATAAATCCAGAAAATTCACCTTATATAGTGTGTAATATTTTATCGAGGGGGTTCGGTTGAACCCCTGGACGACACATGGGTCCGTCCCTGACTATTTATAAATGTAGAAAATCCTAAATAAAATAATTAAGTCCAAACAAATTAGGAATTCGAAACCAAACGAAATTCAACTTCCGAATAGTGGTTCGCCGCCTCAAACTCTTTGCTTCCTTCAAAATCTGCCACGTGGCAGCAGGCTTGTAATTCAATTTGAATTATGCCGATCTTTTCAATATATATAAATATTAATATAATATTTAATTTAATCCATGAATCTGTCTATTTGATTTGCTTCTTCAATCTTTCATATTTAATTTGTTTTAGCTCCAAACTTCTTCAACTTTACCTCAATTTACTCCTACAAATAAAATACACTATTAAGCACAATTCATAAAATTCATGCTCAAAAAGGACAAATATAAATAATAAATGTGAGGCAAATAACGATAAGAAAATATATTTAGGCCTCACATCATCAAGCATCTTTTTTTTCCCCGTGTATCTATGAACAATGAAGGTGGAGGATTAGGGATGAAGAGTAGTAGATAGCCAAGTATTATTACACCTTTTGTGGGAGAAGGAAGGGGCTAGCCTCCTTCTCTCCACTTCCAGTTAAGTAGTATTATATATTAAGTAGTCGTGTGTGGTTTTATTTTTAATGTATATTACTATTTTTTGCTTGCTTGTTTCATCTCTTGCTCTTTTGCTAACATATTTTTTCAAAAACGCTTTATTTGAGCCAAGGTTAGGGATAAGGTCTGCATACACCCTTCCCCTCATATCTCACTTGTGGAATTAAAAATGGATATGTTTTTATATTTATCATATTTCTTCATGAGTAGACAGCGGTCATTTTAAGTAGAAAAATGCATCAATATGCATTTTTTAACTAGTTGTCATTATCCTCTTCTTACTTAACAAAAAAATGTACCTTGAAGGTTGTTTCTTTGTGTTCAAACATTGTATCATGAGCTTAATTTCTTCTTTTTGTCAGTCTATACTGATAATAAATTTAGGCAGCTAATTAATGCATGTGCACCAAATGAAAAACTGCAAATCTTGGCATTTCATAAAATTGAATATCTTTACATATTTTGGAGTTATTTTTTTTCAAATTTGGGACCGTAGGGGAAGGGAAAATGAGGAGGAGATTACAATGTGGGAAATGGAATCCTACCCAACAAGATGAGAGTTCAGGTAGTTAATCAAATAAGCAACTAAGATTTCCACTTTTTTAAGAGTGTTATTTGGATGTGTTACAATGAATTTTGTTAGCGGGTTGTGCCATTTAAGCATTCAGGTCTGCCTGATTTGTTTTGGTTATTCTGAGATCCTCAGAAGATCTAAATGACATGCATCCATTTTGGCGATCTTTGACAAAGAGTCTTGACTTGCAATAAAATGAAAAATATTTTTAAGCAAAACAATATTGGGTTAAAAGGAGAATGATTACAGATTATTTATTGAAGCTTAGTTGGATTCTTTCTATTTTGAAATTTTTTAACAGATTGAAGGAAGATTCATATTATAATTAAAGTCGTTAACGGCTCTTTGGGCATACAACCCAGGAAGCGATCTTCATGACACAGGGAATAAGAGAATGCTATAATCTTTTCAGTAAAACTAAATTTATTAAAGTTCTCAAAAATTAGAGTCTAGGTAAATGATTCCCTCCCAGCGCACAACACATGAAGAAACTGAAGCCTCAACTTTGACTTATTAGGGAGTTCGATATCAATCGGCCATATCCAGTAAATGCCCTTTTGATTTTCAATAGTAAATGTGGTATTTGATCTACGATCATTGCAGGACATTCGAGGCTGCAAAGTATGTATCATTTGGATGTTCTGAATGAAAATTTTATTTTTAATTTTTTCATGTGTCAACAATTTCTCAGTACGAGTTGTGTTACAAGTTTGTACTCCCTCCGTCCCATTTTAAGTGGCATTATTTCCTTTTTGGTCAGTCCCAAAAAGAATGTCACATTTCCTTATATGGTAAGTATTTAAAGATACAATTTCTCTTTTATCCTTGTTGGTCTCACTTAATATTAAAGATAGTACTCTAATACATTTATGAGGAGAGAGAAAAATGAGTGTACTTTTTAAAGGGCAATTTAGTAAACATTTCAAAGTTTTTATTTATTTATTAAACTTCGTGCCCAATCAAATATTGCCACATAAAATGGGACGGAGGAAGCATCATAATATGTTGTTTTTCACTATCGACTTTGAAACTTTGTAGTTTACTATTGCAGGTTAGTACTCCCTGCAGAAGTAGTAGCAGTAGTAGTTCTTTTCATCTTCAGAGGTTTCCATCATGTATTTGACATTTCAAGCAAAGGATAGTTCTAAATGGACTTGCTTTAAAAGATATAATAGTAATTAGTTTCTTTTCCTCATGTTTGTGTAATTGTAAATAAAGTGAAAGTATAAATGATATTTAACTTTTGTTGTACATATCGTCGTTCGCACCCCTTAAATAGAAGACTCTTTCGAAAAATGTAAATAATGTTAGGCTCATGCTCAACACAGGTCATTCACACCCCTTAATAGAACACTCTTTCAAAAAATGTAAATAATGTTAGGCCCATGATCAACACAGGTCATGCCCATCTAGTGCTAATAGATATGTTAGCCAACGTTGGTCCTACAATTTAGGAAAAACGGAACAGTAAATATAGTCAAGCTCTCATCCTCAAGACTACAGTTTTATTGAGTCTCTTTGAACAACCTGAAGTAACATTTTCTCACTGCCATAGCGAATATACTATATTAAAAATAATTTTTTAGTGGTAATTAATTAATGATAATTATTTAGTCTTTGCTAAATATGTTTTTAAAGGCAATTAACATTATTTGTAAATGTATCTAAAGCCTATAGCGACATTGAATCTAATGGCAATCAACTAATATCAATAAAGATTTTAGTGTTCTTTATTAATATGCATATTTATTGTTGCTAAAACTGTTTTGTTATAGTGATTGATGAGCTAATAAGGATGTAGATTTTTTTTGTAAAGTTAGCTACTACCCTAAATAAAAATATTCTAATGCACAACTTAAATCAGATATCAATAGAGGACAAAGAATCTTCATTTTTTTTTTTTTTTTTATAAGAGGCAGCTTCCAAGTGTGCGGATAAGATATAATGAAAAGACCTTTTTTTGGTTAACTAAATGTATATATAGTACTTAGTATATCTAGGAAATATGCAACAATTACTATTAATTTTATTTTTATTTTTACCTTAATTGCTTGCAATATGCTTTACAATAGATCTGATAGCATAATTACAAATCAAAATTAAAAAGTTGATGAGAAAATATGATATATTTAAAATTATTTATAAAACATATATATATAATTTATCAGTTCAATTCATATTTTTATTAACATCAAAATCAAAATAAATATTTTTATTTAAAAAAAAATTAAAATCAAATTAAACCCAAAAAAAATATCCATTTATTTAATGAATTTAGTTCGAATTTCAATTTGAATCAATTTGAACTCAAACTATGAACACCTCTAACTATAGATATGCTTAAAAACAAGCAAACCAACAACCTAACCCTCAAAACTATTGTAGAGGACACTATTGAGTCTAGTTTATCAAAGTGGAAGTAACATTTTCATATTGCTATAAACAGAGGCGTATCTAGTAAAGAGGATAGAAGTTTCGTGATTCCCTCTCACTTCGATTGAAACTCTCTAGATATAGTATATATATATATAGAAAATAATATAAATATATAAAGTTTCACCCGAATATTTTACCCACCGGGCATGATATCGTATCTGACAGACTTCAATTTTTAGAATTTACTCTATTTTCCACATGAGTAAAGAGGATAGAAGTTTCGTGCTTCCCGCTCACTTCGATTGAAACTCTCTAGATATAGTATATGTATATATAGAAAATAATATAAATATATAAAGTTTCACCTGAATATTTTACCCACCGGGCATGGTATCGTATCTGGCAGACTTCAATTTTTAGAATTTACTCTATTTTCCACATGATGCATGATATTCGCTCCCTTCTTTTCTTTTCCTTCTTTTTCTTTATTCTCCTTTTCCTTACGAGTTACTCTTTTTGTTCAAATTTATTTATATGACACTTTTTTATTTTTAGTTGACTAAAATTATATATATATATATATATAATATAATTTCTCATTTTATGTTTGATAAAATAATGTTTAGCTACAATTTTTAATAATTTATTTTAGATCTTAATTTTTTTTAAATCATTTCTTTCTTAAACCAACCCAAAATGAAATAAATAGTAATGTGAATTCTTAAATTTTATTAAATCTTGCATGTTGCATCACTTTGTTTATATAACCTAAAAGATGCTCATACTCTGAGAAAATTGTACTTTTGTCCTTCAAACAGTCTGGATAGAAAAAATTTAATAACGAGTTATATTTTTTTTAATTTCAATTGAAAGTTTTAATTTGATGTTTGAGTTATATTTAATTACTTTTTCTAGTTATTGGAATGAACTTAACAAAATATAAAATAATAAGTAGAGCTGTCAAAAAGAGTCGGCCCAGCCCCTCCCGGCCTAAGCTTCGCGGGCCAAGGAATTTGAAGGGCTGGGGAGGGCCGACCCTTCATTTGGTAGGGCCTGAAAATGCTCAACCAACCCGACCCTAGAAGGGCCGAGGGCTGGGGCGGGCTAGCCCTTCTTTTAATTTTATTTTCAAACTTATAATTCTATAACATCAAGAAAATGAGAAGATTTTCAAATTAAATTGGCAAATAATGGTGTTGTTTCAATAACACTAGCAAAAATAGTGTAATTTGCATGTATTTCGCATACCAGATACACGAGTGAGATAAGAGAGTGACAAGCAAGATGGGATGGAGGCGAGGGTGTGAGATTTGTACATGTATCTTAGATACATGTGAATATCTACTTGGATAAAGTGTATCTAGAACAAATTAACCTAATTTTGAGTCTATATATTCCAAGATACATGTATCTGGGTACGAAGATTCATAATATTACAACATAGCGTGTATTCAAATAATTAAATTATATGTTAGTGAGATTATTATAAATTACTCTTAAATAAAAAAAATTGGTCCATGGGCCGACCTCGGCCCAGCTCTGATCAAGCCTCAAGGGTCAATAATTTATATGGGCTATAAGCTATAATTTTAAATAGGCTTGAAAAATCTTATTCCAATAATGAGTAGGATTGAACCGGCCCCATGGGCGCCCATTTTCACTGCTCTTATAATAAGGCCGACTGAAACACGTGGGTGCATGGTCCATGCATCACTGTTTTTTTTGACAAAAAAAAGGCTGGAGAAAGTTGGCGTATGTCGATTTTTGTCATCTTTACAAGTGTGCGTTTCGTGTTCTATTTTATCAACTACTCCCTCCGTCTCATTTTATATGATATACTTTGATTTGGCACAAACTTTAAGAAAAATGGAAAGACTTTTAAAACTTGTGGTCCAAAATGAATGATAGAAATTTGTGTGGTTGTAAATCATTTCATTAAGGGTAAAAAAGACATTTTATAGACAAATTGTTACTTAAAATAGAAATGTGTCATTCTTTTTGGAACTGACTAAAAAGGAAAGTAAGTCATATAAATTGGGACAGAGGGAGTAATATACTCAATAAATATAATTTAAAAAATGTGGCTTTTACTTTCAACCTGCAGGCCAGACCCAATTCCCAAGAAAACAATGTTATATATAGGAAAAATTAGCAATTAAGTCATAATATCTAACATATTTAGTTAAAATAACAACACTTTAAAATATTTATTTAAAATGTCAGAATGACAATATTTTAGA
>JAJOOS010019608.1:0-21226 GCA_029582725.1 Solanum chiquidenum
TATAAATAAAAAAATAGAAAAAAAATACAAATATACAGCAAGATTAAGACATAAAATGTAGTCATTTTTTATAAATAGCATACTTATAGCTATTGAACTTCAATAACCCTACAACTATAGTCATTTTTGTAAGTTGCTCTAAAATAAAAGGGTCAGGAAATGTGTAATCAAGTGCTCCTTTAATTTGCTTATTTTCCTTCTGAGAGGTTCCTTCTGAGAGGTGCAAATTTCTTTAAGAAGAGAGAGAGACAATTTCATATTCCTTCCGAAATGGCCAGTGTTCATTTCTTGGTAAGATTTCAATCAGTAATTTTATTTTGATGAAGGAATTTATATGAAGAGTGATGAGAGTAATATTAATGATTTAGAATTAGATTCAGATTAATGATAAATTACGAATACTTACAGTACTGGCACCAAACTAATGAGGATATAACCTTGTTAGGAAACCTGATAAAAGAAAATATAGAGATGTATCAAAGAATCCAAGATATACAATGTATAGAATATATTCTGGAAAACGTAAAAGAAATAATTAGACTAATTCCGCTAAGAGAAAAATATTATGCTAAAATAAACCATGGATAGAGAATCACAGAACCCCCAAAAAAGAACAATGAGGGAAGAATAGAAACCAAATATGGCATTTAAGGAACCAAAATTAGTGGTGACGTTACTAATTTCTTTCAATTTCTTTGTATGGCTAAATCCTTTAGTCCTTTATTTTCCTCCTGTATCTTTTTTTAATTAAAGTTAATGTTCTCAATCTCAATTATAAGATAATGATAATAAAATTATGCAAAAATGAGTAATATGACATCTCTCTTACGTTAGCATTGGGTTTTTTGGGGCTAAATTTTAAACCTTATTTCTTTCTTTTTTTTTCACCTAGAAATATTGATTACAATTTAATAAACATCCTATGTTAGTTTCTTCCATTAAATATCTTTTGTTGCTTTCTCTATAATTAAAATTATTAACAGTTATGTGCGACATTATAGCACACAGAGGCTAAAGTTTTGAAGAATGCTTATTCTTACCCATGTATGATTACTAGGCTTATTAGTTTATACACAATATCAATTTCATTATATATATATATATATATATATATATATATATATGAATATGAAAGAAATTTTTAAGGTGATGTGGCATGTCTCTATAATAAGAATGACATTTATTTATTTTGTAATTTAAAAAAATATTTTTTAATTATTTTTATTTATATACAAGAATTATAAAATTACTTCTTAATTATTTATCTCTTTGATTTATTGTTTGCAATTTATAAAGGCAACGAAAATTTATTTAAATGATGATGAATAGTCACACGTAATAAAGTCTTTTTTTCATGGCAATTATTTATCTTTAACAAACATTCATCATTTCAGTACAACTTCTTTTTGATTTATATTGAAGAAATAAAAATGATAGAATATAATAATTTGTCCTAAAGTCCTATTAAAATTAATGATTAGTAATCATAATTCCTTTAATAATAAAAACTTCCTCATTGATGGTCCCTAATCCCCTTTAACTTTAAGACTAACTTCTACATACGTATGTTTAAATATGATTCCGTAAAAATGTGCCCCTAAAATTTCGGTCATAAATTAAAGGGGTACTTACACTCGTTTTTTTCATTCTATGTTAATAGATTATATAGCAAGTTTCAAACAGTTGGATTCTAATGTTTTCTTGAAACACCATATAAAAAACTTATATTTTTTTTGAAAATTAATTTATATTAAACTTATATACTAAGTCTTGAGTATTGAGTTCCTAATCCCTTTTGAGATTGTATTTGTAATCTTGGGACTATTACATGTTACCCATGAAGTCCTTGAGTTGAATTGTTCATGCCCATAATTATGCATGAACCCTATAAGTCGAACAGTCTTGAGATGAGAAGTATCTTTGAGTCCCTGAGTTTAGTAGTTCATGCACATAATTCCGCATGAACCCTCTGAGTTGAGCATTCTTGAAATGTGTAGTATCATTGAAGTTCTTGAGTTCCAAGTATTGAGTTCTATCTATGGTTATTGAAAACCTTGCATTGAGTCGTTCACGTCCATAATTCAGCATGAACCATATTTTAAGATATCTTTTACAAACGTTTTAACTTTATTTTAAGACTTGAGCATTGAGTTGATTAAGAGTAAAAGTGAAGTTCAGTTTCTTCAAAAGATTATATGGGAACTAAGTATTCCCAAAGAGAAAATGTTTTCACATTTAAACAAAAAAATGAAACTTTGATTTTCAAAGAGCCTTTGAGCTAGTTTTCAGAACAGAGTAAATGCTTTCACAATTAAGCGAGAGAGGAAACTTTGATTTCCAAGATAGCCTTTGCGCTAAGTTTTGAGCAATTATCTCAAATCACAAAAAAGTATATGTTTTTAAGCATAAGAGCTAGTATTATATTTTGGGAGTAGTATTGAGCACCAATATGTGGGAGAGTTCAGACAACTCACAACCCTCATAAACCATGTAGCCACCATGAATAGAAAAATGTCATACTTTTTAGATGATTCCTTAGTGCTTTTTATCATAGACTAATGGATCCACTTAGTAGTCAGGTTATATACCCTTGACAAAGTATAGGACGACCCTGACAACGTGAGGCAATATGATGTATCATCACAATAGCTCTTAAGTGATGGTTGTCGGTTAGAGAAACTCCCACAGAGATATTTGTATTTTTAATATACACAGAGTTTACTTATATTTTCATATACAAACAGAGTTTATATTGCATCCTTGCATACAAACTGAGTATAATGTATTCGTAAATAAATTGAGTTGCTTTCTATTATTTTAAAAATTTTCTATATATTGCATCTCTTATTGTTGCTTTATATTGAGTTAAGTATCCAGAGTTTGAGTACCAAGAGTCGAGTGTCTTATTATTGAGTTGAGCCTTATTTCACCGAGTTGAATATTTTATCTTTCAGTTGAGTATCTTATTCCTGAGTTGAGTTGAGTTGAGTGAGTTGAGAAGAGGTAAATATGTTTTCTTTTTATCAAGTTTCAAGCTTATGTTATGTTTTAGAATTTCCCTTACATGCTCGTACATTCCATGTACTTAGCCATTTGGCCTGAATCCTTTCATGATGCAGATTCTGGTATTCAGGATCATCAACATGAGCTTCGTTATACCACATGGAGTTCGAGTTAGCTATGGTGAGCCTCATTGCTTCCGAAGGATTTCATTTACCTTTCGGTTATATCAGTTGTTAGGATATCGTGGGTCTTGTCCTGACTTCCATCTTTGTCATTTAGAGGGTTCACAGATAGAAAGTAAAGTTTGAGAAGTCTATTTCATTTTTTTAAAATATATTAAAGACTTGAGTTGCCTATTGTTTGCTAGTTGAATATTCTATTTTTATTCAGAGTTACTTATTTGAGTTAAAGATTTATAAGTTTCATGAATTTTATTCAGTTTTTAAGCTTTGTATGCTTGAGTTAGTCTTCCGCTTGTACTTAGCCAGGATGAGGGTTCGCTTGGGGACCATCAATAGTTCTCGAGTGTCGGCCTCGTCCAGGGTGTAGGCTCGGGTCGTGACAAACTTGGTATCAGAGCACAGAGTTCAAGTGTCCTAGGGTGTCTATGAAGCCATGTCAGTAGGATCTTGTTTATGGTTGTGAGGGCCCCACTTCTATAAATGAGGGACTGCAGACATTTAAGAAAGTTTCCCTTCCTTTATACTCTTAATCATGCAATAGAGCTAAGTCATCGAGATTTATTCATCATCATGCGTTTCTCAGATTCATTCGAATACCCATCATACTAGAGGTGGTTGAACAGAAAAGTCAGTCATTTATCAATGAGTTGTTCTTAGCAGAAATCTTGAGAAAGTCATGAGACTCGAGAGGGGATTGAGAGAAGCCCAAGGGTAAGTCAAGTGTTCAGCTTCAGAGGAATGCACCCATAATTATATGAATCATTTATTTAAGCTAAAAGCGAGTTGTACTCTTTTCCTTAAGCCTTGTTTCAGCTGAGGTCCTTATTAGGAGGTAAGTTTAGAGCTTGGGTAATATTTCCACCCGAAAAGGTAGCATGAATTATGAGATCATGAGCAGTAGTAGTAAAAGAGCCTAGAGTTAGAGGAAAGTATGGATAGGTTTTTCAATCCTAGTAAGGGAGATGGTGCTTTGAAAAGCTATGTTACTATAGTCATGCACCTAGTAAGTTGCTAATGATGAGTTTTCCCTTATGGGTAGAGTAAGAGGTGCTAGTCAAGATGAGATAGAGTATATATTTGTTAACCAGAATAAAGTTGATGTCGATGTGCCATCGTATTAGAGGAGACTAAATTCATGTGTTCAATAAGAGAGCAGAGTATTTAAGAAGTGATAGATCTAAGCTAGGCTTATGATTTTTTTTAGAGGGTCATGATGTTTAGAAGGTTATAGAACTGATCAAGTAATGAGGTATAGTATGGTAGGCGAGCAATCATATTTATATTCGGGTTTAGTAATAAACATTAAGCTTGAATTTGAGATGAGTGTCATAATCAGAAGAATAGCCGCATGAGGGTGATGATGTTAGTCTTGAGATTTGATATGGTAGACTTGACATAAAGTAGGTGAGGAATTAAGATGTTAGCTGCAATAAATATGAGTAGTACAAGTGAGAGACCCTAACCTTTAGATAAGGGCAGTGAAGTGTGGCTAACTCACAAGAGTAACAAGAGCATTAAGAGGTGTACGGAGAGGGTATGTAATCAGAAGATGTTAAGAGAAGCACCTTAGAAATAGGTCTTAGTACCTGCTTATGGAGAGTTGGTAGTCATGAGATAAACTTCTCCCGAGTGTTAGATTAAAAGAAGAGGTAAACCATTTAGAGATGATGGAATAGGTTCATATAGCTTTCAAGTGTTAGCTTTAGACCTAAGGGGGAGATGAAAAGATGAGAAATTGAGTCAAGTGTTTGAGATTAAGATGGTAGTGAATTCCAAAGAGTTTGGGGGATATCTTTTTAGAGGTCCTTTTTGTAATGGAGTGGCGTTAGAAAGAGGAGGTTGATGTTCTTATCGTGTTAGTGATGGTGTGATAATTCCATCTAAGGTTATTAATAAGGATGAATAAGAGGATTAGGTTTTACTATGAGAAATAGTTAAATGACAGCCCTTAGTTGGACCCAAAGGAGTTGGTTAGTAGGAGTTCATGGAGTTGTTAGAGTACTAAGCTTGAATGTGGTGGTAAAGAGTAATAGTTTTGGGATGAGATTCCTTATAGAGAGGTATAGAACTCGAACCTAAGGATTTGGGTTAAGCTTGAATATAGTAAGAGAATACCATCATACTCAGAACTTAGTAAGAGTAACCCCGTTCCATACCCAGTCCAGTCATCATTCGAGGACGAATGATCCCAAGTGGGAGATATTGTAACACCCCAAAAAAAAAATCAAACTAAGACTCAAACCATTCTTCATAGTGAGATGTTACCAAGGAATTCAAAATTTCTTAAGTATTAAGGTCACTAGATATAGCACCTTGAGTTCCAAAAAGAACTAAATTGGAAATAGCAAAATCTGAAATTTTGCAAGTTAAGCTAAGTATGAGTTTAGGATTGACTTCAAACGACTATAACCCCTAGATCAGGATGAGTTAGGTGTTATACTAGATACCGTAGGAAATATCTTTGAATTATATTTCCAACGCCACCGAGTTTTCTCTATTTTGAGTTCGTATGAGGGAGATATGTCCATTAGAAGTTGGGCTACCTAGATAAGGAAAGTCATAACCGATTTTAAAGAGGTATTTTGGTCTTTTCCTTAACCAATCAGATTTAATTCATTTTTAGTAATGTTTTAGGGGTCTAATCTGATTAGGTTCAGTTTTATAATCCTAATATACGCCTAGGGTTTTAGTTGAGGGTGCAAGAAGAGAAAAGAAGAGGAGAAAAGAGGGGAAAAGAGAAAGGATCAAGGCGTTCGTCAAGGTTCTTGAGTTTTGTCGCGAATTTTCGCCATGGGTTTGATCCCTAAGAGGTATGTAAGCTTCCATAGTATTGGGTTTGTTCACCCACACGCCAAACATATTATTTTCAGCATAATTTCACTCTCAAAAGTTGAAGGATTTAAGGTTTTGATAAGTGTTCTTGAAGTTAATTCTAAATCTTGTTTTGTTGGGGTTTTGATGATTTCTTGAGATGAAAGTGATTGTTTTGAGTGTTATTTTGAGTGGATTAATGTATACTTAGGTTGAGTAATTGAATCTAAGGAAAACTTGAGAAAATAAATCAATTAAAAGCGATTTAGGATCAGAAAACGAGAGGTGAAATTCGTCGAGCTTGGCCTGGGGAGAGGCCGGGGCGGCGCGCCCCAGATGCGCCCAAGGGGCTGGGGCGGAGCCCCTGAAGTGCGCCCATATGCAGCCTCTGAAGTTAAGGGCTGGCTTCCCGTGTCCGGAAAGCGCCAGGGTCGCCTACCTCCACTTCTTTTCCGTCGGTTGTCCCGTTTGAGTCCCTTTTAAGTGTACCTTCACTCCCTTTGATTTTAATCACTATAAACTACTTCTAAACACTTATAAATCATTCATAACATGAATTATAACGTTGAATTAATAATACAAATTCAAGGTAAAGTTAAGAGTTAAGTCTTGAGAGTTTTTCTGAACATTTTGAGAGAGTCCCTTTGAGTCCTTTTGAGAAGTCTCCTACAACTTCTAGTAACTTGTTTCAAGACTCAAGTAAGTGAGCATGAGAGTGAGGACAATGTATTTATGAGTCTACACTATCACCGAGATCCTTCATATCATGAACTATAACTCTTGAATTCATAATTCGCATTCAAGAGAGAGTTAAGAGTAGAGTTCAAGAAAGTCTTTGAGTTCGATTGTGAATCTTTTGAAATAAACTATTGATTTGAACTAAGTTTTGAGGAAGTAAGTAAGAGAATGAGAAGAGTCATATACATGAGTTACTTATTGATATTTTGACCCTTGAGTCGAGTCGTTCATTCCCATAACTTCCACATGAACTCCATCAATTGAGTATCATTGAGAGGAGTAGTATCTTGAAGTTCTAAGTCTTGAGTATTGAGTTGCTAATCCATTTTGAGATCTTATTTCTAATCATGGGACTATTACATGTTACCCATGAAGTCCTTAAGTTGAATTGTTCATGCCTATAATTCCGCATGAAACCTATAAGTCGAACAGTTTTGAGATGAGAAGTATTTTTTAGTCCCTGAGTTGAGTAGTTCATGCTCATAATTCCGCATGAACCCTCTGAGTTGAGCATTCTTGAAAATGCGTAGTATCATTGAAGTTCTTGAGTTCCAAGTTTTGAGTTCTATTTATGATTATTGAAAACCTTGCATTGAGTCGTTCACGTCCATAATTCAGCATGAACCATATTTTAAGAAGTCTTTTACAAACGTTTTAACTTTGTATTTTTATATACACATAGTTTACTTGAATTTTCATATACAAACAAAGTTTATATTGTATCCTTGCATACAAACTAAGTATAATGTATTCTTAAATAAATTGAGTTGCTTTCTATTGTTTTAAAAGCTTTCTATATATTGCATCTCTTATTGTTACTTTTTATTGAGTTGAGTATCTAGAGTTGGGTATCCAGGGTTGAGTATCTAGAGTTTGAGTACCAAGAGTTGAGTGTCTTATTATTGAGTTGAGCCTTATTTCACTGAGTTGAATATTTTATCTTTGAGTTAAGTATCTTATTCCTGAGTTGAGTTGAGTGAGTTGAAAAGAGGTAAGTATGTTTCCTTTTTATCAAGTTTCAAGCTTATGTTATGCTTTAGAATTCCCCTTACATGCTCGTTCATTCTATGTACTGAGCCATTTGGCCTGCATCCTTTCATGATGTAGATTCATATATTCAGGATCATCAACAGGAGCTTCGTTGATACCACATGGAGTTCGAGTTAGCTATGGTGAGCCTCCTTGCTTCCAAAGGATTTCATTTACCTTTCAGTTATATCAGTTGTTAGGATGACGCGGGTTTTGTCCCGACTTCCATCTTTGTCATTTAGAGGCTTCATAGATAGAAAGTAAAGTTTGAGAAGTCTGTTTCATTTTTTTTAAGTGTATTAAAGACTTGAGTTGCCTATTGTTGGCTAGTTGAATATTCTATTTTTATTCAGAGTTACTCATTTGAGTTACAGATTTGTAAGTTTCATGAATTTTATTCAGTTTTTAAGATTTGTATGCTTGAGTTAGTCTTCCGCTTGTAGTCAGTCAGAATGAGGGTTCGCTTGAGGACCAACAATGGTTCTCGAGTGTCGGCCACGTCCAGGGTGTAGGCTCGGGTCGTGACATGTATATATAAGATGCTAATTTTTAAATGATGCAGTCTTTTAAAAAAATTATTCGTCTAGAAAAATAAATTAAAAAAGAAAATACACATTCCTAAAACAAAAATTTCATACACATTCCTAAAACAAAATTTCATAAGAAAGCTTTTTTTTTAAAAAAAAAAATCAAATAAAAAGAAAAAACGATATAAATTTTTAAAGCATTAAAAAAATACATTTTTTCTACCTCGATGTTTAATCAATATTAGATAAGCACTAGGTGAATTTTTTAAAAAGATTTAACAACTAAAAAGAAGGAAGAAGAAAAAAATCAAAATAGTGTTATAAATCCATTGAATTATGGATTGTCCATTTGATTACTTCAAGAATTAATTGACGAATTCATGTTTGTATAAATCCAAGGTGATACGAACCTTGGTGGATAACTATGTATCTACTAGTTTGGCTTTTAAACATGTGACCTTTGGGTATGATATCTCAACACTATAAATTGAGATATCATTCATCATTTGGAGAACACAATTGAATAAGAAGAAAAGTCTTATCCTACATTTACTTCTCTTGTCTTCTTCTCTTTATACTTATATTGCTTTAAGCTTGATTTTATAACACGTTATCAGCACGAGTCTTTTGATTTATAACCCTCTGTTGTCAAGCCTTTTTTTTTACCCGACGATTTCGTCCTTCCAAATTATAAGGTAGATAGCCTGTAATTTTGAGGCAAAAGAGTGTGGAGTAATATCACTGAGATTGGCACCTGCAATATGATTTGATTCCATGCAGGAGAGACAACAGAGTTTGTACACCTCGTCCCTTAAAATTCCTATTAAAAAAAAGGAACAAGATTGGTTTGTTCAATGATGCATCCAAGTTATTTATTATCATGCTTCTATTATTCAGGGAGTGATTTTTTCTATCTATTCTAATTTAAATTATTTTGAGACTTAAAGATTAGAATAGTTTATATTACATAATAATGTAATTATAGTTTTGCAGGAATTGTAGTTGATTAAATAAACTGCTCATATGTAATCTTTAGAAAGCACTGCTTATATTTAGTTATGGTTTGCTAGTTGCACTAATTGTATTGTTGAAGTGGTGCACAAAATTATAGAGATTCAATTGACATTTGTTAAGAGCAAATTTAAGAGGGTTTGGGGCAAGTCTTAAAACACTTTAGACTATGATGTTAATGATCGAAGGTAAGACGATAGATTCAAGTTCTATCGCACCAAGATGGTAAGACATCAATTTGAGTTTTGATGCACCATGATGATAAGATATTGGGTTCGATCTCATAGAATTATGGCCTAACATGCCTTATATGAATATGACATTGAGTTTGAGTCTCAATGCACCATAGTGATGATAAAATGATGACTAAGGAAAAAAATAATATATTTTGATGAAAAGTCTTGAAATTCATCCTATTGAATCTGGTCCATTCCTCGAAAAGAATATGGAAATAATGTATGATAATTTTGAAACCCGCCAATTGATTTGCTCCATTATATCTTATGAATGTGGTAGCAGTGAATAATAAATCTGAAAGACGACAAATGATTAAATTTATGAATAAGGGCGTGGAAGGACAAAATTATAATAGTCATCATTGTGGTAATTATAAAAGGAAGAATAATATGAGTTCTTCAAATAGTTCATCAAACTGTGAAAATAATTTTATCATCAAAATGGTATGAAAGGTCATTGGACACGCGATTATTGTCGACCTAATTTGATAAGTTTATAAATCCTCCATCAAAAGAGAGAACATTAAAGTGATGTTGCACGATATATTTCAAAGTGAGGTTGAGGCAGGTCATGTAAATATGTCAAATATAAAGGTATGACATGTATAAATGGTTATGGTCAACTCATGAAGAGATTGTGACTTGCAATAATCATCGTGAATGTTTGCCCATTCTTGAAAGTGAATGTGACAAAATATGAAGAAAAAATATGAATAAGAACATATTCATGTATGGTTGGAAATATGCCACAACTCACCTCTATGGGAGGTTTGAGAGAAATAAATAAATTTTATTTGAAAGAAATGGTCAATGATCGTGTACGTTTATACGTCATAAATATTATGGTATGTTTATTGTGAACTACCGAAAGGGCAAAACAAAGAAATAATTCTTGCCTATAAAAGTTGTGGCCATGACCAAAATAATATTATTGTGTGACAATACCAATTTTTCATTGATTGTGTACCTATGATACGACAAAAGTAAAGCAACAAACATGTCTTGCTTGTAATCATTTTGGACCATGACAATAATAATGTAATTTCTTCCTTGAAGGAGATGCTCACCATACGGATGGTGCCATGGAATATGTGATAGTACACAAAATTAACTATAAGCTCTAACGAGTTGTGTTATTATCGGAGGAATAATATTGTGGTTGTAGTAAGCCTCAATGGAAACTTTTTAAGTTTCGGATGATTTGAAAAGAAAAATTATTATATTGAGACTATAAATTATGAAAAGATTTAATATCTTCATATGACTACAATCGAAGCGGGTTATAAATATTTATGTAAAAGATTACCCATTTTCCCCTCCTGTTTGTTGCACACAAACATGTGCATGATGATGGAATCACATGCAAAAATAAACTATAAGTGTACTGAAATAAAGATCAGTTGGCATGACCGGTTGACCATTTTGATTTAAATGTGATGCAAAAGTAATTGAAAATTCACGTGGCTTATATGATGAAGAAATAATAATAATAATAAAAAAAATTCTTCAAGAATTTTCTTGTGTTGTTTGTTCTCTGATAATTTGATCATTATATCATTGTACCAGCTAAGGTTGAGATTGTACTCCCTGATATTTTGGAACATATAAAATGGTGAATATGAGCCCATTCACATGCCATGTGGACCATTTACAACTATATGATAGATGCATCTATGCAATGGTCACATGTGTTTTGTTGTCAACTTTACAAATTGGTGTTTGTAAGATTGTTTGCTTGAATTGTTAAATTAAGAGCACAATTCCAAATTATGAAATTATACTGATACTACTGGTTGGTTTAACAGAAATTGTATGCTTCCAATTATAGTTAAACCATTAATTATGAGAACAAATCTCCCAAAAAGAAATTTGATATGAGATGAATTTATTTAACATCTAGCAACACTTGTACGCATCGAGCCAACAAAGGTCTCCTAACAAAATTGGTTCAAGGTCAGAAACCAAATGATTTTCATCTAAAACGTTGAATATGCGGTTATGATTTAATTTCTCCACCACACACAAAGATGAATTCTCAAATAAATTTGGGATGCATGTTAGATTTTCTAACATTAGGGGGAGAGATGATTGACAGCTGGAAATTATGTGTGAGGTTAAATATGAATTATCTAGATCCTCGTTAAAAGAAAATGTGAACTTGAAGTTCAAGTGATAATTCATTTGCCTGATATTGCAAATCAATTGCCAGATGAATTTACTGACCCTATGATATAATTTAGCTGCAAATGCTCCAATCAGAAGTCCTTGAAGGACAGAGTCTATGATAGACCTAAAGCATAATAGACCAATCAATTCCAAATGTAAAATTCCTTGAAGAAGGAGAGGAGCAAATGATCAATATGGTCATGATAATGAGGCAAGTTCTATAAGAGAGCGACATAACACTTCATAAAACCTTGGAAAAGGTTTAGGTACATGAAAAATGAAGAAAAATGAAGAGATCTCGATAAGTTATGTCATATTGGAATCGATATCAAATAATCATCGACGGTATCTTTGATATGAAGTAGAGCTCAATGATATAAATTGTGACGAGGATTTTGAATTCAAATCTGTCATATAGTGTGGACAGATACATGACTGGCCAAGTAAAATGCATAATTCAAGTATATTTTGTTTCACTTAGAAAAGTAATGTTTTGTATTGATAGTCCATAAATCAAGGTATAATGTCAGTGGGGTACAAATAAATTATTATGCGATGGTATAACCATAAGATATCAAGTACGGCTTATGCCTTGGGGAATAAAGGTTTATAGCAAATTTTTTGATATTTTTGAAAATGTTTTCTCCTATGATGAATTCAATGAGATTTGTTTTGATCTGGCAATATATGAAAAGTTGAATGCATATAATGAATAATTATCATGTCTAGATAGACAATACCGAAGGTTATATAAAAATCCTTGAAACATTCGAGGTGTCTGAAACATATAAAAGTTTGAAAGAAACTTTTTCAATAAAGTTTCAAGAATCCTTATATGGATTGAAATAATCATGGAAGAAAAGGGTACAAAAAGAATGACCCTAATTGCCCTTGCATTTTTATGAAAAGGTCAGATCCTGAATTTGTTGTAATAGTTGTGTATGTTGATGACTTGAACATTATTAACACTCCTAAAGAGCTTTCAAAAGATATTGAGTGTTTGAGAAGGGAATCTAAAATGACAAGATCCTGGAAAGATAAAATTTTGTCTTGACCTACAAATTGAGAATTTGACGAATGAAATATTTGTCCATCAATTAACATACACAGAAAAGTTTTGATGCGATTTTATATGGATAAATCACATTCATTGAGTACCCCAATGATTATGAGGTCGCTTGACATAAATAAAGATTCACTTTGATCTCAAAAGAAGGATGAAGAGCTTCTTGGTGATGAAACTCCATATCTTAGTGCAATTAGGGCACTAATGCGTCTTGTTAACAATACTCGACCATATTTAGTTCCTCCCCAACAAAAAGACATTGAAATGGTGTTAAGCACATACTTAAATAACTTCGAAGGACCATAGACATGAGTTTATTCTATTCCGAGGAACCCATGTCAGAACTGATTGGTTACGCAGATGTAGAATATTTATCTGATCCGCATAAAGCTCGGTCTCAAAAATGCTATTTGTTTACATGTGGAGGCACAATAATATCTTCGCGATCAATGAAGCAAACATTGGTAACCACTTCTTAAAATCATGCAGAAATAAAAGCTCTCCATGAAGCAAGTCGAGAGTGCGTCTGATTGAGATCAATAGCACACCATATTTAGGAAATGTGTGGTCTTTTTTTGAAAAAGAATATACCAACCACAATGTACGAAGATAATCAACTGCAAATAAAAGTGTCCACAAGATGATTGTTGCTATGAACAAGTTGAATGAGCAATTTACTTGCAGTAACGAGGTCTCGAATAGAGTGATTTTCAAAAATGTATTCGGTTAAGCTCAAAGCCTCATCATATTCATGAAACCAGAAAATGATATATCAAAAATGAGTTCAATCATGCAACATCTTTGTGAATATGATTTGATCACAAATACACTATCAATATTTGAAAAGTTGGTATATAAAATTGGATGACATCATCATAAGAAATTAAGTGATGTTTTGATCAGGGGGAGAATATTACGCGTTGCACTCTTTTTTCCTTGATCGAGGTTTTGTCCCACTGATTTTTCCTAGCAAGGTTTTTAATGAGGCAACAAATAATATGTATCAAAAGATACGTGTACTATTTTTCCTTCACTAGAATTTTTTTCCCATATGACTTTTCCTAGTAAGGTTTTAACGAGGCACATTATCTATGGATATCCAAGGGGGAGTGTTAGAAATTCATTGAATTATGAATTGTCTATTTGATTACTTCAAGAATTAATTGATGAATTCATGTATGTATAAATCCAAGGTGATATGAACCTTGGTGGATAACTATGTATCTACTAGTTTGGCTTTTAACAAGATGACCTCTGGGTATGATATATCTCAACACTATAAATAGAGATATCATTCACCATTTGGAGAACACAATTAAATAAGAAGAAAAGTCTTCTCCTACATCTACTTCTCTTGTCTTCTTCTCTTTATACTTATATTGCTTTAAGCTTGATTTTATAACAAATAGGAGATTAATACTATTAATTAGGATATTTATAACAACTGAAATAGTGACCAAGGAGAAAATCAAAGATTAATATATGTTACCAGTTACTAAACACCATACTTAAAGGGAAAATATTAATAATTAATTGGTTAAAAGTTATTTTAATTCAATTCTTTATTATCATTAATACATTAATATGTTTGTTATTTTCTATTCCATTTTTTATATGTTTCACAAATGTTATTTCCGGTAAGTCTTTTACTTGTTAAAACTTGAAACATAAACAATAATTTCATAACTAGTAATAAATAGCTTTATATATGTTAATTATGAAATTTTCTCTCAAATAAATTTACTATTACAAATATAAAGCATAAAAGCTAGAAAATAAATAAAATGATTAAAATGATTTGAGGAGTATTTTTATCTTTACATATATTATTCTCATGATATTATCTCTTATGTATTATTAATACAATCAAATGAAAGGTATTAGCTATATATCTTATAATATCATGTAGGTGTATAATTAATCCATGGATCAATTACACATAAATTCAAAATTCCTACAATATATAGTACTAAATAATACATGGAATATTTTTCTTCTAATACTCCCTAGTCCCTACCAAATGACTAATGTCTACCATCTATTCGTTAGACAATTTTGGCTGAGTATATTCCTTTCCAAGACCCCTAATACAATATCAGACAGTTATTTTGAACCATTGCAAGCCAACTACCATATTTTAAGACTTGCACAATCTAATAAAAGAGTGCACAAAACAAAAACAGTAATATGGGAAAATTACTTTAGTTTCAAATAGAAAAGAAAAGTACATAAAATGTTTCACAAAGAGTGAAATGAACATTTTCTTATAAGATTAGAGTTGTGGTCTAGTGATCATGACATATATGTGCACTCAATAACATAGAATTCAAATTTTACCTAATTTCCTCCTTACATCGCCTTCTCACTATTCATGAATGCTTTCTATTACATTCACTCAACACCCGTAGTTAATTCACACCTTCTCCGGGTCTATTAGGACAACATAACAATACATGATTGTAGTAGTTGTACTCTATTAGAAGTCATGCTGATATTTTAATTTATTTCCTGGAAAGTTTGTATTCAACAACACATTTGTGTAGTATCTCTATATATTGAGGAATAACTCCTCCGTGAAAAGCAATCGAGTTTTATCGTATTCATAAAATCCTTACATGGTATCAGAGCCTTGCAAAAACTCACGTCTCACATTGACATTTTCCTCAATTATCGGTATCAACTCGTGATCCCCTTCCCAGAATTTTCAACATACACACCCAATGTTAATATGTCGCATCTTCTTAAATAGGATCGTAATAACTATTTTGTATGGAAATCATAAATTTTCATAGTTCTAAGGGGTCACAAACTCGAATGATATATGGATGGTATGCACAAGTGCCCTCCAAAGGTAATCCCAAATAGCTCTTCTGAAGCAACCTCAACTAACGCGGTTATCAATTCAATATACAATTTATGGATCAAACAAAACTAACTTTTATTGAGTTGGATTTTCTCTGTTTACATCCCTACTTTATTCAAATAAGACAAAACGTCGTGGTGATTCAAAAAAATAAATAATTAATTTAATTTTAAAAGAATTTTAAGAAAAACAATTATTTTAAAGGAGTTGCCATCTAATTTTAGGAAAAAAATATGAAACCAATTAAATAATTAACTTTAAAATATCTACGAAACCAATAGATTCTAGGTAAGGGGTTCAAGTTATTCCGAAGGAAAGGTGTTAGGCATCCTTTGAAGTCCACAATTGTAGGTCTCGACTGAATTCAATTTTTCAAATTGAGGACGAGATAAAAACAATATACGAGTATAATAATATACACAATAATGAATAAAAAATACAATTCGAACTTCGTTCGATTAGCTTCAATGGGAAGCGACTATGAGGTACTTGTAAAGACATTTAGTAAAAGTATTAGTAATAAATAAATATGAATAAAAATAAATGAAATAAATAATAACTTAAAATAAAAATTTGTCTTATATACATGGGAGAGGCCTCGAAAACCGATGAAGAGATTTTTTTATTGGCCAATTTTAATAACGAAAGAGTAGCAAAAACTATTTTAAAAAAGATATTGAAGGCCAAAGCAACCAATGCATATCGAGCAGATCATAGAGAGCTGTTTGATAACTAAAATAATAATAGATGATAGGTAAATAAAACTACTAGAAAAAAGTAATTGAAAACTAAACTATAACAGTCACCAAAAAGCAAAGTGAGAAAAATAATTTGTCAAAGTGTAGAGACTATATAATATTAAAATAGGCACCAAACAAGAATTTAAGTAAAGAATATAACCACAAAGTCACTAAAATATAAAAGAGTTCAGAATAATAAAGAGACAAGCCAATATTATAATCTATTTATTTTTTAAAACAAGAAGCCAAATACATAACAAGATGAGACCAAATCAAGATTATACCAAATATGTAGTAATAATACTCCATCTATTTCAAAAAGAATATCCTCATTTCCTTTTTAGTCTGTTTAATAAAGAATGACACATTTCCTTTTTTGGCAACACTTTAATTTCAACTTTCCACATGACATGTTTAAGGCCACAAGATAAAAGGGCATTTTGGTACATTTGACATAAGCTTTAATTTAGAACCACAAGATTAAAAATCTTCTTTCTTTTCTTAAACTCTGTTCCAAGTCAAACTAGGATATTCTTTTTGAAACGGAGGGAGTAATTATTTAATGTTTCTTATCAAAGCAACAACCAAGGCAAAATAATAGAAAATTAAATACAAAATAAATATGCATCAATGGCAGTCATAAAATCTATCTATGAGCAACTTAATAATTTGTAAACTAAAATAATAATAATATATATATATATACAAAATAGAAACGAATAGATGCCCAGATCATCATAAAAATATAAACTAAATATAAACAAAATGAAAATCAACCCAACAAAAAACAATGAATAAAAGAACGAACTAATGAACTATACTTACCTGAGAAGCAATTGGATCTATAGTTCGCCGGAAATGGAGTACTCCACCAGAGTTGGGTTGTGAGAGAGGCGACGACTAGAAGGGTCTGTATTGTGGTCCTTCACCGGAGAAAACATGGAACAACAGCGAGGCATAACTTTGGCTTGCCGGAATACCTGCAAAATAAACAAAAATCGGAAGAGGGGAAGGGGGAAGCGACTGACTTGCTGTTGGGAACGAGAAAGGGGAAAATGGGGGTATGGTTGGTAGTCGAAAAAATGGAGGTGTGGGTCTGGTCGGAGAAAATGGAGGCAGTGAGAGTGATGGAAACAGGCGGCGGTTCGGGTTTATTTTCGCCGGAAATGGCATTGTTGTTGTGGTGGTCAGAGAGCTGCTGGTAGATGGGTTGTTTCTGATGTTTTTTCTTTGGTGGCTGGAAGCTGGTCTGCCGGAGAACAAAAAATAAAAAGGGGTTTTGGGTGGTGGACTCGTCGGATTTCGGCGGAACTCCGGCAACTTGCCGTTAAAAAATGAGGAATAGTAAAAGAGATTTTTTTTTCAAAAAATCTGAAAATTATCCCTTAAATCTTATCCACCACCAATAACAAGTTAATAACTTTGATGATCACTCAACTATATAGTTGAGTGACTTTTGAGTTGAAAATGAAAGTTGAGTGACTTTCTATAAAAAGAATTGATAGTTGAGTGACTTTCTGTGAAAAAAATTGATAGTTGAGTTACCATAAACGTTATTAACTCCACCACTAACTTAATGACCAAGAAATAGCTTAAATAAAAAATCGAAAACCACATATAGTACAATACTATTATCTTAAAACCATGAGCCAAAACCACTAGTTAATAAAATATATGTGGATGAAATCTTATCCATATTTGAATGAATTTATATATTGTGCTAAATATCAAAATGAATATTAACAAATGTAACGAATAAAATGAATATTTAAAAAATATAATGAACGTAACTAGTGGCATGTAAAAAATGCAATTTAACGAGCCTACACCTTGGACGTGGCCGGCACTCAAAAAATATTGATGGTCCTCAAGCGAACCCTTATCCTGGCTGACTACAAGCGGAAGACTAACTCAAGCATACATAAGCATCAAATTCAAAGAAACGTTTAAAAACAGTTTACTGAATTTCAAAACTTTACTGAATATACTGAGTATGAAACATAAGTTTTAAATAAAATATCTGAATCTGAAAGACTCTCCAAAACTGTCTATCTATGAAACCTCTACTATACAAAGATGAGTGTCGGGACTAGACCCACGACTCCTCAAAAGAACTACTACTAACTACTCATAAAATTGGAGTCCTCCGAAAGCAAGGAGGTCCCACTCATAAGAAGACGAGCGAATGAAGTGATCTCAACGGACTCTTGTTGAGGATCCTAAGAACCTGTATCTGCATCATTAAAAGATGCATGTCGAATGAAATCAGTACATTGAATGTACGAGTATGTAATATGACTGAATAACAAATAACTGAAAGAAATGACTGAAATAGATAACAATGTACTCAAGTTGAATGTAAAGAAATAAAGGAGTTAAATCATTTAAAGCTTTACAAAATACTTTCTCATCTCTGAACTCAACATAATAAGTGATACATAAAAATACACTTTAACTCTATTGGGAGATTCTCTAACCGACAACCATCACTATGAGCTACGTGATGATACAACATCTTGTCCACGCTGCCAGAACCGTCCTATACCTTTCCGGGGTATAAAACACCTCAACTAAGTGGATTCACTAAGCTATGCTTAAAAATCAATAAGGAATCATCTAAAAAGTATGAGCTTTTACCCATGTTGGCATACATGGTTTATGAGGATTTTGAGTTGTTTGAACTCGTCCCCATATCGGTTCTCAATACTACTCCCAATATTATATACTCATGCTCATATGTTTAAAAACACAACTCTTCCTCTGGTTTGAGATAATTGCTCAAACTACCCTCTTAAAAGAGGTAACTGCTCTTGAAATATCTTTTGAACTCTTAACTCATATAGAAATCTCAGTTTCTCTTTTATCAATGTAAAAATTGATACCTCTGGGAATACATAGTCCCCTTATACTCTTACTCAATTCATACTTGAAAACTCTTTCTCAAAAATATATCAAAATCATATTTTAATATGATCATTGATGACTCGGGAAGTCATACTGCATAAAAATTGATGGTATATCTAGATACCATAGTGCTCATACATTGATGACATACTCGATTGTCATACTAATCATGTTTTAGAAACTTTTTTCTCAAAACTCATCTTTACTTTCTCAAAACTCAGTTTAAGAACTCAAAGTGTTGGCCTTAAAAAACTTTTTCAAAGTTTATAACTCAAAATAGGGTTCATACTGAAATATAGACATGAACAAATCAACTCAAGGATCTCAATAACAATATAGAAACTCAATAATTAGGAATAGAATTTTTAAAAGAAACATGAACTCAAGAACTCAAAATAAACTTATATCAAGAATACTCAAATCTAGAGAATGAATCCTAGATTACTCTTTTACTAATCTGAAAGTAGATGTAGGGCGTGAGGACGAACTAGTCCAACACTATGATAGTCTTACATACCTGGAAGAACAATGTTCTTGAAGAATCTTGAAAAAGAACTTGATTAGAAGCCTTGAAACCCTAGCTTGAAGGAGAACAATCAAGAAAACCTTTCTTGAGATTCTTGAATTAGTTTCTTGAAATCTCTATGACCAAGAATTATGATTTTCATTAGTGGTTCATAATTGTATGGAGGAATTTGAGTTGGAAAGAATGAAATTCTTGGAGAAAGACTTAGAAGAATCTTGAAAAATATTGAAAAAATCTTGAATGGAGTCTTCTACTTTGATTTTTCCTTAGGGTTTTGCCCTAGGGTTTGAGAGAAAAGAGAATGATGGATTAAGAGATGTAAATTTGATTGTTTTGAGCCTTTTATTAGTCAAGAAATTCGTTTAGAGTTTTCTTAGAGGTAAAAAGACAAAAACAACTCTTTTTAATATTTTCTCATCGGCTAATGCATCACTGCACTATATTAGTTACTAAAATGATCATAACTTTTTACTCAGAAATTGAATACTCGAAATTTATGGCGTTGGAAAGTAGATTCAAATACCTTTAATTTGATAGATTATGGGCCACGTAATTTCTTATTTTCTAAGAGATATGGTCGTTTGAAGTTGATCCAAGTAGAATCTCACATCAAAACTTAATCGATAAGGAAACTTTCAACTCTACTTTGTGCTAGGAGTTTCTTGTGACCTTAATTGATATCCAAAATCATTCCCACACTAAAGAATTTACCTATACATATATGTGAAATTTAAGAATCACCCGATATGACCCTACAAGTAAATGAAGAATGGTTCGAGTCTTAACTTAGAAATTTTCGGGGTGTTACATAATCAAAATGAACAAATATTTGAACGTAGTCAACCGGTTGTGACTTGTGACAAAAAATAATGTAATTAAAATTAACTGATAAAAATCTTGAAATTTTGACAAATAAGGATAAATATCGATAAACTTATTTAAAATTATAAAAACTTTATTTTGAACTATTGAATAAATAAAACTTAGAAGTTACGAATTTTGAAAATGTTAGGTCAAAATTGAGTGTCCAACACTCTCAACCCTCAACGAAGTTTGCCCAAGTAGTCGGTTATACGACATCTCAAATTGTTTGGCAACCTCTAAAGACAATATTTGTGTCGCGATCCATGGCTAGAACTAGGAGTGGCAAACGAGCGAGTCGAGCTGAATATGAGTCGATCAAAATATGAGTTAAATAAAAATGGGTAAGTTACTCGACTCGACTCACATTTTAAATGGGTAAAAACGAGTTACCCAATGGATAATATGGGTAACCATATTTACCCATATTATAATAGAAATCTTGGTAAAAGCTTTAAAAACAAAAACAAAAAATTAATTTTTTTTATCACTTCACTCCACCCCCTACCAACCCACCCTATCCCAAAAAAATGTAAAAATAAAAAATAAAAAAATTCCACCCC
>JAJOOS010019609.1:0-15986 GCA_029582725.1 Solanum chiquidenum
TTTTTTATTTTATTTTATTTTTTATGGTCAATGAATTGTTTTTTGATAATAGGTGGCAGTTAAATTTGATCTCAGTATCATTTTAAAGTGTGTGCTTCTGTCTCAATTAAAAGATTAAATCGTAAGAAAATATACACTTTTATTTACTTAATTATATTGCAACAAAACTCTTTTAGTGTTATTCTATTAACTTGAGCAATTTGATTGCAGCTTCCTCACTGGATTATTGTTACTTAATTTGAGCAATTTGTCTTCTCATCTTCTTTTCTTAATGAATTTGTCGTATATATTGTTTTGTTGATCAGTAAATCAAACGTGGTTTGTAAATAGACAAGACCAGATGCAAATATTTTGAGAAAATTATTAATTATTCAAAACATCCAAATGCCACCTTGATATATGTGTTATTTAATTAATATTATTCCAGTTGCAAAAAGCAAACACGCAACTTAATGGCAATATAGGTCACGGATCCCTCTTGAGTTAAGCAAACGAAATTCAAATCAATTATGAAGGCAAATTGCACAATAAATTATATGAAAATGTGAAAGTGAAAAAATACATATGGTTTACAGTAGGATTATTCGTCAGATGAAAAATAAATTTTGTAATATTCGAAGATCGACTCCTCAATCAGTCAAAAGGTTTAATTTGTAGGGATAAAAAACGGAACAGGGCGATTTGCGGAACAAATCCGCATAAATAAATCCATATAAGCTCCAGCCAGCCCTGAATAATTTATTTTTAGTGCAAAATATATAAAGTTAGAATTCAAATATTTTAAACTTGAGAAAGCTTCTTTCAGTGATCACTAATCAAATTATACATAATTAGCTTGAAGAATCTAATTGAATGACCTTGGAAAAAATAAAATAAGAAGTACTTATTCTATTCTTCATTTCTTTTCATTATCAATTATTCTTTATCATTTGAGGAATCTCATTTTCTGATCCCTTTACTGATGTAGAGTATAATTTTCTTGAGAGGATAATTTAATGAACAGAATATAGTTTTTCATTTTAATTTGTTCTTTTCAATTCTTTAATATTGGGTAGATTTAGAGAGATATAGTTGATATTAAAGAAAATAATAAATGTTATGCTAGAAATTGATATACAAAATAGATCGTAACTATATATGATTTTAATTTTTATCTATTAATATTTGTGATTCAAATAAAAAAAATTAAAAATAGGTTTAAATCCACGCAGATGCGTAACCCTCTGACACCGCATCAATTTTTTTTTATAGAAGTCTGCATATCTTTGATCCGCGTCGCCTCACATAGTCTTATACACACCCCATTTATTTCATATTTTTTGTTTAGAGAGTGAAAAATCATTTATACCTCTCAACGTGATGGTGCAAATCAAGTCGATGAAAAAATTGACAAGTTAATTTTATTGATGGTCACTTAATTTTTACTTTGACTCAATAAAGTAAAAGTTGAGTGACCATCCATGAAATTAACTCTCACTTACACAATTATAAAAGTGGTTTGCTAGATATTTTTAAAATGAACTCACACTTACACAACTATAAAAGTGGTTTGCAAGATATTTTTGCATTATTACCTACCTTAATTAACCTTTTTTTCACATAGATATCTTTAGTGGTAGTTTGAATTGTGATGAATAATAAGTAGCACTTGCAAAATATCAGGATTAGCGGCTTAATTGGTAAAGTTCAAAGCTGATTAATTGATAGTGCGTGATGCATAATGAGTAGGAGTAAATAGCTATAACTAACACGGAGCACGGAGGTTACAAAACTCGCCTAATTTGTTCTGAGTTTTTACTTACGTATTAATACGTGTTTATTGATTAACTCAATTCATTAAATAGTTTAGCGTAGTAAGCTATGATTCATTAATTGTTCCTTTTTAATCTAATTCAGTTCAGTTTTCATTTATTAATTCATTTCATTTTAGTTTATATTTTCAGTCTAATCTGCTCATTTGACGTCCTCAATTTAACATGTCATAAATACTAGACTAATTTTTTGATTTATTATTGACCTGAGTCTGCGTGTCTGCCTTCTTTTTTCTGAAATATCACTCAATGTGCTGAAGTGAAATGATGCTATTGGGTCCTGGAATATCAAAATAAAAACTTTTCAATTAGTAGTCTATATTAAATGTATGATCTGATTAATAATGCAAAAAGATCCTCTCTAAATTATAAACATGTCTTAAATATATGACCATATATATATTCAAAAAGTATCTACGAAAAAAAAGTAAACCCAATGATGTACTAGCTAGGTGTCAAAATGGAATTGGAGCAAAAAGCTAAAGCACACATCATTGAGTAAATCTTTTTTCTTCTTTTTGGTAAAAAAATTAAAATACGTCAGCTACCAGCACTTTGCTTCCTGGTGTTAGGGAGGGAGACAATGGAAAAAATCAGTAATAAAAGTTTTATAGCTGTCTTTGTGGCGGTTGAAGATTAAAACAAAAAGGATATCTTTCGTTTCTGAAAATAGAAAAAAATCATGTTAAAAGCATAATCTTCATGATAGAATTTTATTTATAATAAGAATATAATTAGATTTTAATATAAATATTAAATATCATATGAAAAAAATAATTAGAAAATATATTTAATGTTATCTTGATTACAAATTTTATTTAGATATGAACTAAAGTACTTTGACTATCAATATCAAATCCTATTTCACCTATAAATTAATCTTTAACAGCAACCTATTGTTCGAATAAACACACTATTCAAACAAGTTATAAATTCCAATATATAATTAGTTAATTATGAATTTTTTCACCATATATTGATTTAGGAAACTCATAAATTTCTGGTATTGATTTAGGAAACTCATTGTCTTGGTATGATTAGGAAAATCTCTTTCTTATAGGTTTGGGACAAGTGTGATCTATATAATCGTATATAGAAATTGTAGTTGCGATTCAAAAACATTGTTTACTTTTTTCTTATTGTGGAAATTCTTTTTGCTTATGTCTAAAAAATTAGATTTAGTCAAATCTTATTTTATTTTCCTTTCTATATGTAATTTGTAAGTATGATTGTATGTTAATTAACCCACGACAACATAGAAATACAGAAAGAATTATACAATTGGTCCCCGTTATACCCTTCCAGCCCACTAGAAAAAAGTGTGAAACAGTCCTTTAACATACCTCTCTATATAAAGCAACCGATATACTATCCTTTATTCACTCCAACCAAAATTCCTTCTTTCAAAGCTTTGCAGAATTAAGTCCTTATCCATTCCATATATATGTAATTTGAATACCCAAAAAAAATAAAATGGGTAACGCAGATAATTATGGGTACCCATCAATGATGAATAATAATAATGGAGAAAACACAGGGATACACAGAGTTGAAATTCCTCCAGCACAGCCTTTTTTCAAGTCATTGAAAAATACAGTGAAGGAAACATTATTTCCAGATGATCCACTTAAGCAATTCAAGAACCAAAAACCTTTGAGAAAATTTATACTTGGGGTTCAATATTTTTTCCCAATTTTTGAATGGGGTTCAAGATACAATTTTGGTTTCTTCAAAGCAGATCTTATTGCTGGAATAACAATAGCTAGTCTTGCTATTCCTCAAGGAATAAGCTATGCTAAGCTGGGGAACTTGCCACCTATACTTGGCCTATGTATGTCATCACTTTGTTTTTTTTTATGATATGTTTAGTTACCAGACAGTTATGACTTCTATCGTACCAAACTTTTTTTTTTTTGTGACGTATAGTCGGAGAGTCGAATTTTCATCAAAAGAGTTAAAATAGTACTAGTAATTGATAGATCTTATACATAAAGTGTAGTAAATTTATTTATATTTTGGTTGTGCAGATTCAAGTTTTATTCCACCATTAGTGTACGCATTAATGGGAAGTTCAAGAGATTTAGCAGTGGGAACAGTTGCTGTTGGATCTCTTCTGATGGCTTCTATGTTGGGAGCTGAAGTTAACCCTGTCGAAAATCCAACACTTTATCTTCATCTTGCTTTCACTGCCACTTTCTTCACCGGGTTATTCGAAGTAGCACTCGGATTTTTCAGGTTACTCATGTTACTTATTGTAATGCATGTGTACATAACTTAAACTCTACTTTATAAGTTAAGTTGATGATGTTTTATTTTATGAAATTTTAGGCTGGGATTTTTAGTGGATTTTCTATCACATGCAACAATTGTGGGATTTATGGGAGGAGCAGCTACAGTAGTGATACTCCAGCAATTAAAAGGAATACTTGGTCTTGAACATTTTACTCATGCCACTGATGTTGTCTCTGTCTTACGTTCTGTATTTGCACAAACTCACGCGGTACGTACCTCTTTCAATCTCTATGTCACATGTCGTCTATGCTAAGATTTTAATATTTATTTTAATTTTAACAAAGTACTATTTATTCTATACTAGTAATATATACTCTTTTCGATTTATTATTATTTATCGAATCAAACTTTATAGTGTACTAATAGTTGATCTAAAGTGATTCGTTAATAGTAGTACAAGTTTCAGATTATTTTCGCTTATAGTATTTGTTACTCTACTTTTATTCTTTGAATATTGCTGATCATATGATTTTGATATAAATAATTGCAGTGGCGATGGGAAAGTGCGGTGCTCGGATTTTGTTTCCTTTTCTACTTGATGCTCGCCAAATTTTTGGTAATTAGCATACACAAACTGACTTTCATTACCTTTTGACTATCCACAAGTCAAAAACAGTCTACTTAAAGTTGAAACACTTTAGACTTGCAATCCCCAATTACCTTTTCATATCTTTTCCTCGTGCCCACCAAAGGATGTGGACGGAATTGGTCCTCCTTGACTAAAAGCTCACTGTTCGAGTTCTAGATATAAAAAATTCCTTAATAGGAAGCGTTATCTAACATGAATCAGATATAAAATTAAAAAAAATTCCCTAGTCTTCGGAAAAAATGTAATTTATAGACAATCATAGACTTTAATTTGCTCCTCCACTTAACACCTACTCCCACTCCGGAAAAAAGAAAGCAAAATTGTCCTTAATTTCGTCAAAGAAAAGAAATTATATTTTGTTTTTAAAAAAATAGTTAGTGCTACTGTGTTTTATAGTAAAAAATGGACATTAATTAATATACTAACGGAGAGGAGATTGATGCATGCAGAGCCAGAAGAGACCAAAGCTGTTCTGGGTATCGGCAATGGCGCCATTGACGTCTGTCATATTGGGAACTATTCTCGTTTATATAACGCATGCTGAAAAACACGGTGTTGCTGTGGTAAGAATCGAATTTTTAATTCCATTTAACTTATATACACTGTCACGATTCTAGTATCTTAATTACCTAGTTGTTACTAGCTACATTATCAATAAATACATTTGTGTAAGTACATAAAACATGAACAAGAGACTTGCTATTAATTGGTTAGACATTAGTTATCAGCTCATGAACAAGACGCTTCTGATTGATAGCTGTAGTCGTTTGTCCTTGGTCGCACTCAAAGACAAAAAAAACGACAACAAATTAAGTGAAATGGGAAGTTTTACTTTGTGTCTTGTCACTCACGGGTTTCAATCGTAGTACTAAATAAAGAACTTTAGCATTGCGGCTTGTTGAGATCCAAGAGTTTTAATAAATGTAGGATTATTTTATTCTGTATTATTTATAGCTTAGTGATGAAATAAGTTGTCTATTTATCCTGGTCCCAAAATGAAATAAATTGCATAGTATGTCATCCATTATATATGTGGAATCATAATAATTGGATTGTTATGTGAATAATGTTACAGATTGGAGAGCTGAAGAAAGGGATAAATCCACCATCAATAATGGATCTGTCGTTTGGATCGAAATATATGACAACGGCTATCAAAACTGGCATAGTCACGGGTGTCATTGCCCTTGCTGTAAGCTGCTCTTTATTTGTTTCCATCTGCTACTTGCATTGTTTTTCACTACAAACAAAACACTATTGTGGTATGATTTTTCCGCATAATTAAAAAAGCTTAGTGCACTCAACTGTCAGGCAATATATTACTAATTCCGATTTTATGTACATACAACTATTTATAGTTATTTTTTAAATGATTCAATAGTAATACAAAATCGTGTGTACAGGAAGGAATAGCAGTAGGTCGAAGTTTTGCAATGTTCAAGAATTACCATATAGATGGTAACAAAGAGATGATTGCTTTTGGGATGATGAACATTGTTGGCTCATGCACTTCTTGTTACCTCACTACTGGTATACTCAAAGTTTTGACCTTCTTTTTATCTTTTATTATCCTTTATGGGCCGAAAGTTTATTTTGATTTGGACTACTATCAGTTCTTGTGTCAGATGGGCCCATATACCATGTGAACCAACCATACTTGCTACCCCTACGTGTACCGAATAATTTGTCCACTAAAATAGCATGGAATTAATCGGAAAAGAGAATATCACAATTTGTGGGTCATTTCATTTTTTATGCTTTGGAGGTTTGGGTGGGTGGGGGGATTCCTTGTCAAAATGTGAATAGGTAATTGATAGTTAGTGTATAGAAGTTAAACTCTCGCTGATTATGTATGAATGTGCGTGCGTGCAGGGCCATTCTCGCGATCAGCAGTGAACTTCAACGCAGGATGCAAAACAGCAGTATCAAACATTGTCATGGCGTTGGCTGTGATGGTGACGTTGCTATTGCTAACCCCATTGTTCCACTTCACTCCTCTCGTCGTGTTGTCATCCATTATTATTGCTGCCATGCTCGGACTCATCGACTATAATGCTGCCATTCATCTCTGGCATGTCGACAAATTCGACTTCCTGGTTTGCATGAGTGCATACATTGGCGTTGTCTTTGGCAACATTGAAATTGGCTTAGTCATGGCTGTAAGTACTACTACTACTACTTCCTAATGTATTACGTCACTTAACCTAGTAGTTAACTCTTTTTGTTTAATGCAAATGCAGGTTGGCTTATCATTGCTAAGGGTGTTACTTTCTGTAGCAAGGCCAAGGACTTTAGTACTTGGTAATATCCCCAATTCTATGATCTACAGAAATGTGGAGCAATATCCAAATACAAACAACGTTCCGGGCGTTCTCATACTTGACATTGGAGCTCCTATTTTCTTCACTAACTCAAGCTATTTAAGAGAGAGGTAACGTATTATATATACTACCAAGTTGTCAGTATACAATAACAACAATCTCTTTCTACAAATACTAACTATGTGTTAATTCAATTTCCTGTTATAGGATCTCAAGGTGGATTGACGACGAGGAAGACAAGTTTAAATCTTCAGGAGAAACAACTTTGCAGTATGTTATACTTGATATGGGAGGTTAGTTCATTTACGTTGTGTCTATTAATTCGAAGAAAAAAAAACAGTAAATAACATATGCAGTTGATCAAACTGAATTTGAGCTACACTGACAGCCTAAATTCTTTGATGTGCAGCTGTTGGTAACATTGATACAAGTGGAATTAGCATGTTTGAAGAGGTCAAGAAAAATCTTGATAGAAGAGATCTCAAGGTTGGCTTCTTATTTATATGTTTCTTACTATGTTAACCGTAAAGATATGGCATTTGGACCTAACTCAACTCCAAAAGCTAGGTCATGAGGGGAAGATTGCCCAAGTCCATATAAGCAAACCACTCATCCACTCAAACACCCCCACTCCCGCCCCATTTGGAACGTGGACCGAGAGCTCTGATACCAACGTAAAAATATGACATTTGGGACTGACTCAATCCTAAAAACTAGCTCGTGCGGGATGGATTACCCAAGTCCATATAAACAAACCAACAGTCCATTTCCCAACCAACACGGGATTCTAACCACACTAACAGTAACAAAATAAATTCTACTTGTTATTTTTTAAGTGGCGTGATAGTGCAAAAGTTCTATTACACTGTCACGGTATAAAAACTAAACTCCTCTAACATATGGTGTGGTTTTGTGGAATTGCAGCTCGTTTTGGCGAATCCAGGAGCAGAGGTGATGAAGAAGTTGAACAAGTCCAAATTCATAGAAACATTAGGACAAGAATGGATGTTCCTAACAGTAGGGGAAGCAGTGGAAGCATGCAACTTCATGCTTCATTCCTGCAAACCAATATCTTCAGAAGATGGTTCGCAAAAATGGAGCAACAATGTTTGACTTACAAATTAATTATTAGTATTATAGAACAGTGTTTGTTTTAGTGGTTCATGTGTGCATCTTAATTTGTAAAGATGCAGCATATCATAGTTTGGCTTAAAGGAGTCAAGATTTTGCTGCAGTACTCTTCCATAGAATAAACTGGAAGGGGTATTATTTATCTCCCACATTTTGTAAAATAATGTGCTCCTATTTTAAGAATGATTATTTACCTGCAATGATCTGTAAATGTTCAGTTTTCATTATAGGATCAGTTTTATGTGTATTCAATATCTTTGGTCCCATGCAAGAATTTTTATAAACTTATGACTAGCATATGACACTCTTTACACTGAATCACTTTCGGTTTCACATCATAGTGTTCTATCCTAAGATCAAATAGCCAAATTATCTTGTAAAATGTAGCTCGCTCTGCACCGAAGGCTTAAGAACTTCACTAATGTGTTCCTACCGAGGTGGCTCAAAAGGGAGGCTAGTGACCAGCTGCCTTGACTGGGTTATCGCATAGTAAAAGACGTACACTCACATGCTACAATTACTTAATTAAGTTATCACGCGATAACCTCCTATGTGACTTAGGCCATTCACATTAAGATTTCTTCCTTCCTTTTTTTTTTTTTGATAAGGGACATTAAGGTTTCTTCCTTATCTAGTTGCTTTGGTGAAGAGATCTCATTAAGCCAGTTGCAACTTGTGCCATGACTATTTCAACTAGCAAAAATAAATTAGTTTTGGTATTTATCTATTCTCTGGGAGCCATGTTTTGATTTTCCATATTTGTGAGTTCAATGAAATTACACGTATGACGTACTAGTCTCATTGTTATGCCATAACTCAATATCAGGCATTTAACAGAGACATCCACTTTGGGGAGAAAGGCGAAGAAATGAAGATGGCTAACAATAGACTGTGAACTATGAAGGGGTGATTGCATTTGATAACTTATAAAGAGCCAGCTATTACTAAAAAGTATTCTTAAACCAAAACTAATCACCATCAAAAGCACTTCTAAGAGTTTATACCTCTAAGATGCCCTATAGAGTGAAAACTCACAGCAGGTATATTGTGAATCAAAATAACTGTCTTGTTGCATGTCAAAAAATTATGTGATTTAAGATATTATACATCCCTACAGGAATTGGGCAAGCCTGAAAATGGTTCATGACATAGCATAACTTCCTATATATCAATGCTTAAAATGCTGGATGAAACAAGGGTAATTTCACTTTACATTATTATTGACAGTTGATTCAAGTCTCTAGTTAAATGCAGATAATCTAGGACAGGCCATATGTCACAACAAAAAAAAGAAAAAGAGTGATGATTAGAATAATGTAGAAAGATTTTTACCTAAATGACATGTGAAACTGTTAGGTATGAAAGGTAAGTCTTCACATATATTCAAGGACTATGAAACACCCTTTTCTACATTCAGAAAGATCTTGTACCTGAACTCCATTTATATCTTCGGCATGGTTTGAAACAAAGTTTTTGAAAAGGCCCTCTATTTCCTTGGAAAAGATATGCCTGTGATAAGAAAATCACCGCAATTTTTCCAATGCAGTGTTAGACGATCATCTTCATTGAGCCTTCTTTTTTGGTAGTCTGTAAGTGTTTAGTTAATTTACCCCTCATTAATCTCCCCACTGATTCGATCTGCTTGCAACTCTGTCCCTCATATCCTGGGTCATGATGACCAGATACGGCAACATCAGGATGTAATTTGTCTCCACAATCAATGATAATATTATGAAGTAAACAACACACGAGGATGATACTTGGGAGTTTCTGTTTATCAGGTCTCCACATAACCTTATTAAGGATTCTCCAACCTCCCTTCAATTGTGAGAAGGCTTTTACTGCAACTGAACTTGCAGTCTCATGCACCGCATTGAAATCTAGCATAGGATCCGAGAGGTCTTCACCTTCATAAGGTGTAATAAGCCATGGAAGAAGAGGGTAACCAAATCCTCCTAGAATGTACTCTCTAACTTCTGCTCCTTCAGACACCATTTTGACATTTCCATTTAAACGATCACCACTTTCACAGAGTTTATAAAATCCAGAGCACTTGAACAGCCTTGAAGTGGTCATGCCCCCAGGCCATCCTGTCACTATGTCTAGAAAACGCATCTCGCTGTCCACGATACCTTGCAAAAGCATGCTGTAATTGCTTTCCTGATCACACCAATCATCTGAGGTTTGAATAGCAGGAAGAGTCATTATAATGTGAGTTGCATCAATTGCTCCACAACAGTTAGGCAAACCAAATGATTGTACAAACTCAGACTTGATTATATCCATCTCACTAGGTTCTGGCCACTTAAGATGGTGCTTTGCACGTTCTTCCAATGCCTCAATGAATCTCCAGGTAACCTGAGACACAGTGGACTGCCCGACCCCAAATGATGCCCCAACTGAAACTTGGGATTCACCAGAAGCCAATCTTCTCAATGCAATCGCAACTTGCTTCTCAACACTAAGAAGCCTTCCCTCAATGTTTATCAGACCTGAAGGAGGTCTTGAGATAAGGTCCTCCCTTACAAGTGAACATATGTAATCAAAAGTCTTCTTGGAAACACGGAAAAAATACTTGAAACCTTCCTCTTCATCACTAGGTACACCAGAACCTGCAAGATATAAGGTATAAGAGTGAGTTAATTCCTGCAACATAGAGACCAAAGAAGACAAAAAAAATCCAAAATGACCTTATAGGAAAAAGTTGCAAAAATAAAAAAGAAATAAGACGGGTTCCGAGACTGTTGTTACATAAAATATCCTAGCAGACAACTCCAGTCTATCGGCATCTCTCAAACTTACTTACGTGGGGTGAAATTAGAGTCAATCTAGCGGGAAAACCTTCATTTTGCTAAGGACAAGTGGACAACAATCACATTACAAACCTAAGAATGATTAACTATTATCCTAACTATAACAGCTCCTGCCACAAAACGTTTCCAATGTAGAAGTTCTTCCTTTGACAATATCTACAATGCCTTGGATTTCACTAGAATAAATTAGACTTTTAAGAGAGATCATTTATAACAGGAGTCTTTAAGTAACCTCTTTTCTTCCTATTTTAGAGACCTGACTTCAAGTATGTTATGCATACAGAAGCCAGAGACAAATGCAGTAAATCAATCAATTAAACTAGTTAGAGTCAACAACATGAATAATCAGACTATTTTTCACACAACCCTTCAACCTACCGCCAGTGGCGCAGGAGCGGAGCCATCTTGTCTACAATTCGCTAGAAAATTACACTGTTTAGATATGTCAAAAACAATTCTTTTATGTACATATTCTATATATGTGAATCCCCTTGAATGATTTGCGAATTTAACAAATAAGGGGTTAAAATAATGCACTAAATTTGCAGAAATCAGGCATAAAGCTCCAAACTTGACATTTACCAACACCCCAATGGAAGTCTTACAGAGCTTTAACAAGTCAAATGGAATAGAAAAAACAATAAGATTTGCGAAAATGTAGTTAAAGAGCAGAGAGGGACCTGGGGTTGATGAATTCTTGTGCCAGAAACTATCCCACCAATCGCATTCAGTTCCTTTGTTCTCAACAGGAACAATGTTGATGGACTTGTTTTTCTTGTTTTTGGCTTTGATTTTCTTCAACTTGTTAGAATCCTTCTTGGATTTCTTCAGAGGAGCCATCCACCGATTGTGTTTGTTACACCGAAAACTTCCACATAGCACATAAAAATGTAGACTCTTCCTTGTCGACTTTACTGTCTTTTGTTTTTGTATCTAATAGGCCCTTTTTACTTTTGGAAAATGACATAAATAGTCTCTTAACTATAAAGATAGGGCTAAAATAATTTTTTAACTATATTTTTGTCGAATTCAATTCTTCAACAATTCAAAAGATTTTTTTCTATATATTTATCGATTTTAGTTAAGTATTTAAAAACTTATTAAATTTGCTATCTGTCTATTTTTTTATATATAAATAACTTAGATTTATATAAACAAAATCCTTGTCTCGAAAAATTAAATCATTTAGCATAAATTTTTAGTGGTTTTTCTCTATCCTTGCTATTTTTCTTCAACTTATCCTTATGCAAAGAACCTTAATCTTAACGATTCAAAATAAAATTTATGAGGAAAGAAAATATAAGTTATAATTTTATTTAACGGGCGATAAAATGAAGCATATTTTATTGCTACTAATGACTTGATTATGCTAAACTTTATTATAAAAAAGATATTACTTGTTAAATTCAAAATTTGTACTCCACAACTTTATTGAAAGGAATTTGTTTAATTTTTCAGAATTAAAATTTATAAAATGGTAGATTGCAACTTTTTATATTATTCTATTTATCTTATTTTACGTAAAGAAATTTGAGTAATAAGATCAAATTTAAACCACTTAAAAAAATGAGTTAAAGATTTAACTTCATGAAAAGTTTCGTTAATATAAATCTAAGCTATTTGTATAAAAAAAATGGACAAAGATCAAACATGATAAGTTTCTAAAAACTCAATGGACTAAAATTGATAAATATATAATTAAGAGACCAAAACTGGTAAGTTTTTAAATACTTAAAATATTAAAATAGGTAAATACATAATTAATGAATCAAAGCGGATAAATTTTTAAATAGTTAAAAGGACTAAATCTACTAAGTATTTAAATTAAGGGTTAATTTTAGGCTTAATCTAATCTTATTGTTTAAGAACTATTTATGACATTTCCTCTCTTTACTTTAGTCAAAAGATAAGCCATTGGGTTTATTAAGGACAAACTTATCACTTTTCTAAAACCTTGAGGACCAAATTCCCAAATCTGCTAAACCTTAACCTCGACTTCGTCGTCGTTCTTCTTCACTCATACCGTCCGAAGCTTTGCGGTTTGCGGTGGCGGCGCTGCTCATCTTCAACGGCAATAAGGTGTCTTTCACTATTCTTAAAACTCACAAATTGCTCTTCAGTTTTCATAATCGTTTATGTTTTTTTTTTTTTTGCTCTTCTTTTTTTCCCACGTTTTTATCTCCAAATTCTGCTGCTACTGCTTTGAAATGCTACAAATTGGGTTTTATACTTGTAAAAATTGAAGCTTTCCTTTAGCTACATTAAACAACACTTCAACAAAAAAAAATTTCCCTCTATTTTAAGCTACAATGGTAGCTTAGTCTCTTTTGTTGATAAATTAATTAGAAGAGGTATAGTAATAAACCGTGAAGAACAAATAAAATATGTGATTCCTAATAAGGAGAAACAGAGGGGAGGCTTCTACCACATGAAATGTGGTTACCTACTAACCTTCTGCCTTAATCCTCCACTAAGAAAATAAAAAATCACAGAAAGACCTTTTGTGTAAATCAAAGAATTTATTTTCTTTAATAATTATGGTGTCCAAAGCACGGACCTCGATTGATTCCATCGGGTATCTGCTACCCCCACCAGCATAGGTACTGGGTAACTCTATCCACCAAGGCTTGGATAGATGGACAGGATTCAACCAGTCTTTTTGCCTTTGATTGGATTTGAACCTAAGACCTTATGGTTCCCAACGTAAGCGAACCCCCTTGGATGCCAAAGAATTTCCAAAGCGTTCTTTTGCATGCAATCTTCATGTTGTACTTGAATTGTGGAAGAGCTAAAGAACTTTGTTTCATGGAAGCCTAAAATTTTGTTATCCATTTCTTTTTTTTTACTTATTTGTTTATTTTATTTTTTTGCATCCGAAGTTAATTGGAGATCTCACTTAGATGGAAATCAAGGCAGATGGAAGTGATGGATCGTTGGTTTTAATCAAGCAAGGAGCTGAGGCTGTGAGTTTATATTTTATTCACTATTGTGTTTCTATAAAACTTTCCTGTAATATTTCTGATTTTTTCTCTCATTTTCTTTTGGAATGATTTCGCTTGTGCGTGTCTTTTGTATAGTCTATGAGTTAATAATAATTTGTACTACTGTTTCTGCCAATGTTCATTTGATGGCAAGTAGTTGTTGACTCTAGAATTTCTGTAACATTTTATCTTGTTTCTCTGTTGAGGATATCAGAGGGTATTTGAGTCAACATTTGTGGGTAGTAGAAGGTGTATTATCAAGGAACGGTTTTCAAAGAAATACAGGCATCCGACTTTGGACTCAAAGCTCACTCTTAAACGGTTGAATGCGGTCGGTGTAAATGATACCTACTCTTTCCTTTTCTTAAAGCTTGTGTTGCTTAAAGTAATATTGAAATCCTGTCACAGGAGGCAAGGTGCATGACAAAAGCTAGACGGCTTGGTGTTGTTACTCCAGTGTTGTATGCTGTTGACACTGTTATGCATACTCTCACCTTTGAATATGTTGAAGGTCCTTCTGTGAAAGATATATTGCTTGGCTTTGGACTAGTTGGAGTTGACGAAGAACGGATGGCTGATATTACAACACAGATTGGTAATGCTATTGGAAAACTACACGATGGTGGCCTAGTCCATGGCGATTTGACAACATCAAACATGTTACTGAGGAGTTCTGCCAATCAGCTGGTGGACTTTTTTCTCTCTTTTCGAATGCTCCTCTAGCTCCCATGATTGACTTTGTCTTCAATTTCTTTCTTTATTTGCCTTTTTCTCTTGGTTTTGGAGGATGAAGTTCTAAGGTCACCCTCAATGCGTTTATTTGTCTATCACTGATACTTTTTCTCCAGGTGCTGATTGACTTTGGTCTAAGCTTTACTTCAACGCTTCCAGAAGATAAAGCAGTTGATTTATATGTACTGGAACGTGCTTTACTCTCTATGCACTCTTCTTGTGGAAATGTGGTAAGCTCCGTCATATCTACTGTTTTGTGTGTTAGAGGCTTGTATAAAGCCGTTTGAAGCTTTTTATTCTTCTGTATTCTCTCATTTTTAAATTATAATTTCTTTCAGGCAAAGGATGTTAATTTCTTCTTTAAAATTAATCTTCCTTTTGCCTTTGGGATTTATATCATTCGTGTCATATTATTGCAGAAAACATGCACCTCTTCTCAGAAACAGTATTTTTATGACACTATCGAACAGTTCTCTACTTCTCTCAGTGCTCTTTTTCTCATATTCATCTTGTATGGTTTATATGGTTATCACAGATGGACCGGATACTTGCTGCATATAGGAAGTCCTCAAAGCAGTGGTCATCAACCTTGAACAAGCTAGCCGAAGGTGCTGCCTACTCTTCATACACGTCCCTTTCTGTTTATTACCTTGTTATTCCCAGAAAGAAGAAATAGCATGGTTTTAATTCCGATGGTTTCTTTATGTTTTTCCTTTCTATTTTTGCAACTTATTTTAGTGAGGCAAAGAGGAAGAAAGCGCACAATGGTTGGTTGAGTTTCTCCAGTTCTGCACTCCACGTTGAGGTTGGACTTGTTTCTGTGCTTTCAACTGCATCCAGTATGATTTTTTTTTATTTCCAGAATGTAATAGTATCAACTTCCCATGTTTTCATGCCAAAAGCACAGTGTCTTGCTTGTGCCCCCTCTTTTTTGGAATCACTGCTATCCTATATATAATTAATTTCTATGAAGTAATCATTCACCATTTTCACAATGTTCTCTTGGAGATGAGGTGACGGATATCATGGTTATGTGGCCTATTTGTTTTCTTAATACAACTGGATTCATTCACATACTCCCTACCTTTCTGTGTCCTGTTCTAAATTTCTGGAAGTCTGAACATTGGTAGTGTTGCAGACGATGATGTAACATGAAAATCTTCAGAAATATTGAAGACATCAACTCATTTATCTACCAAACATAGCAGTTATAAGTTATATATATATATAGAAGAATGCGCTTATGTTTCACTCAGAGCTGCAAATAGTCTTTATAAGTTGTATGCGGGTCTTTACATGAATAAATTGTCTATACA
>JAJOOS010019610.1:0-15856 GCA_029582725.1 Solanum chiquidenum
TGAGTAGAGCCAGGTAAGTTCTTCAGATTCTTTTCAAGCTTATGTTATGCTTTAGAATTCCCCTTACATGCTCGTACATTCCACGTACTGAGCCATTTGGCCTGCATCTTTTCATGATGCAGACACAAGTATTCAGGATCATCAACATGAGCTTCGTTGATATATCCGAGAGTTTGAGTTAGCTATGGTGAGCCTCCTTGTTTTCAGAGGATTTCATTTACTTTTCAGCTTAGTAAGGATGTCGTGGGTCTTGTCCCGACTTCCATCTTTATCAGTTAGAGGCTTCATAGATAGTCAGTATAGTTGAGAAGTCTGTATTATTCATTTATTTTATTAAATGTTTTAAACACTTAAGTTGCCTATTTTACGGCGAGTTGAATATATTATTTTATTCTAAGTTGTTCATTTGAGTTGAAGTTTTGAAAAGTTGAGTTTATTGAATTTTATTCAGTTTTAAGCTTTTGCATGCTTAAGTTAGTCTTCCGGTTGTAGTCAGCCAGGATGAGGGTACGCTTGGGGACCAGCAATGGTCTTCGAGTGTCGGCCACGTCCAGGGTGTAGGCTCGGGTCGTGACAGTCCTGCTAGTCCCATTATCCAGGAGGGTCCTGTTATACTAATTCTCATTGTCCAGGAGGGTCCTGTTATACTAATTCCTATTGTCCAGGAGGGTCCTACTACACTAAATTCCATTGTCCAGGAGGGTCCTGCTATACTAATTCCCATTGTCCAGGAGGGTCCTGCTACACTAAATCCCATTGTTCAGGAAGGTCCTGCTATACTAATTCCCATTGTCCAAGAGGGTCCTGCTACACTAAATCCCATTGTCCAGGAGGGTCCTGCTACACTAATTCCCATTGTCCAGGAGGGTCCTGCTACATCCCATTGTCCAGAAGGGTCCTGCTATACTAATTCCCATTGTCCAAGAGGGTTCTGCTATACTAATTCTCATTGTCCTGGAGGGTCTTGCTACATCACACTGTCCAGGAGGGTCCTGCTATACTAATTTCCATTGTCCAGGAGGGTCCTGCTACACTAAATCTCATTGTTCAAGAGGGTCCTGCTACACTAATTCCCATTGTCCAGGAGGGTCATGCTAAACTAAATCTCATTTTGTATGAGGGTCCTGCTAATCCCATTATGTAAGAGGGTCATATTAATCTCATTGTCCAGGAGGGTCCTGCTAAACTAAATCCCATTATGTCGAAGGGTCCTGCTAATCCCATTATGAGGCGGGTCATGCTAATCTAAATATCTTACTAAACATAATCATCATTTGGAATCACCACAACATTTTTAATTTTTAGCCCAATTTGCACCATAAAATATTTTTTATGAGTTATTAACATGAATGAGAAATACTTGTACCAAAAGAAAAATGCAAGGCAATATGTAATTAGGGTATTTTTCCCTAGAAATGGAAGATAATCAAGTGTTTGTTCCCTAAGGTTCAAATACAACTAGAGTGCTTACTCCCTAGAAATGAGAGTGATTTTTTTTTTTAACAAATAAAAATATGCCCCAATTTTTAAAATGAGGAACTTTGAAACTCTTTTTAACTTATCATTTTTCCAAAAAAAAATTAAAGAAATGATCCAATTTCATTCTTTCAAGGATATAAAAAAAATTGAGACTGAGCCCATTGTAGAACTGCCTACGTATCTTGTATAGCAAGAATTAGGTCAAATGTAGTTCATATAAATCAAAAAAATTATTTTTCTTGATATTTTTAAAGACATCTTTTGGGAAAAGACTTGGTTCATTTTTTATAATGTCTTGATTTTAGTTGGTACCAACAATTAGTATTATGCATATGAACCCCATTCAGCTATTTTCAGACAAATTTGAGGTTAACTTTGAGTAATCCCTATAGTTTCAAATGGTATCTCTAACATACTTAAGTATTTACAAGATGAGTTCATCTTGCCTAAATTAAGGGATAGAATTATCCATATCCGCATGTTTCAAGTGCCCTCGCAACAAATGAAGTCCTACTTCACACAATAGAAGTGTTCTGATCTTAGGACATTTTAGAGGTCACTCACACTCAGAAAGATGTTTCGTGCATGAGATTGAGATACCATATGCTTGGCCCTTATGTAAGTATCCACTAATGTGAGAACACCAAAAATGAAATCAAATAGGACTTGTCATTGGCTTGTAATGTAGGCTTAGGGAAAGGTAGGATATTCATTTGGGATAAAGTGACTATTTCCTCCTTAGAATTTGCACAATGCTCTTAATATTTTTTTCATTTTCGCATTTGACCTTTGTTTTCTCAAAAGTTTCTCCTCATTTATTTTCTTCTTTTTTTCATTTTCTCTCCTTTTCGTTGGAGGTTTGTTTTCATTTTTTCATTCTAACTTTTATTTGTCATTTTTTTTTTGGAATTTCACATGTTTGACCTTTTCACTTTGTTACCCAACTTAGATCTTCGGCACTGTGCAGATAATTCATAGTGCGCTCAAGGAGGTGAGATCAAGGAATAGTGTATTTATGCAGTCAAAAAGATATATGCTAAAATATGGTTATTCAAATAAAAAGGTTTTAGGCTCGAAATGGGAGTTCTATGGATAATATGTCATTCGGTGGCTTGAAAGGCACAATCGGATCAAAGAAAACTTATAATCCTTTCTCAAGTTAAGTATTGCTCAAAATTTTGCTTCAACCAACATTCGGGCCTAGTTCTAGATCAACAAAGTCATGTCATTGGATTTTATAATTAAATTTGACCACACAATGCACATGAAACATGAGTTCGAATTTGTTTTAACATTAACTTGAAGCAAAACAGTTTCTCAAATATTACATAAAGATATCAAGAGATACCGAAAGAAGTCAATAGGTCACAACAAAGTTGGCCTCTCTTGCCAAATAGTTTAGCACTTTCTTTCTTTTTTTCTTAGGAACATTCCTAAACATGTTGGTTCTAACCAAGTCAAATTTTCTAGATTAAAATTTTTTCTTGAAGCAATGTCGTACCTGAAACAGATGTCTTCATCTTTTTTTTTAGATTTTAAAAATAGGAAGAGAAACACTTTTATTTGCCCCAGTTTTTGTGAGGAGGACTTTCTAGATTTTTTCTCGGTTGGACCGAACCTTAAAATAAGGCTGCCTACGAATCTTTTCAAAGCAAGAATCAGGTCAAACGTAGTTCAGGAAGATTATAAACACAACATTATTTTTAATAAGAAATACTTCTCTTTAAAAAAAAATTAAGGATCACCGAACCCGAAGAGGGTTGCCTACGTATCTCAGCGAGGCGAGAATCAGGTGTGAGTAGTTCGTTCACATTGGATAGTTAATTTTTTAAAAAAAATTGTGTTATGGAAAATTGTCTAGACAAATATTTTTCAAATTATTACGAAATCAAAATATTTTGAATTTTCTTTTTAAGAACTACAAAAGAAACTCTATTTTTTTTATTAAGAAGTGAAAAATCTTTTTTTTAATATTCATTTTTTAGGAATGCATGAGAACTTCTAAAATAAGAATATTTTTATTTTTGTGTTACCCTCTATTTTTTATGTAAATATTGAATGTCAACATTTTTTCGTTTCACTGATCACTATAAAATTGGTCAATATTGCAAAAAAAATAATCAAATAATATTAAAAATAGCACGTAGAATGCACATGTTGGTCAAAAAGAGGGACTCATGTCCTAGACTGACCCGACTCTTGTTTAGAGGCTCACTAAGTCACATGCAAATGATGCAAATAAGTGGAGTCTTCTAGGGATAACTCTGTTTATGTTCTAATTTTACTAGGTTCAAACTTGAAGAGGTTGGTGTCTAGACTGGTTTACCCGAGTGGATAACTCGAGCCAGGGAGGGGAAACTTCTCGGTAGCAGCGCTATTTCGACTTCATTGCTGGTTCAACCCCGCCTAACATGTGCTACTAGTAAATCCTCCACTGGGTGTCAAGACACTTCATCTTTATCTCAATAGAAGTAGGATGTATAACTGCATTCCTGTGAATGTGTGTGAAGTGTTACTAGAAACTTAGAGTGATTGAGTAAGAGGAGACAATTTAATACAATTCAACAATATCAAGCAATAAATGAGCAGAAAGTAGCATATTGGCCAAAGAGAATCAACTAGTTTAGTTCTGATCTGAGTAGGCTCATAATTAGGGAATACCCTAACCCTGGGAACAGGGGCCTGGCCATCCATTAGGCCATCATACACAATATATCAAAAAAAAAAATCGAGTAAGAGTCAATATAATAAAGCTCGAATTCTTTTTATTCCCAAGCAGAGTCACCATCTGTCACACCCTTTTTTCCCATGGCGGAAGGGTTTTTCCAATTTAAGTGACGGTATTGATTTAAGGATTATTTTATTTATTTTTCAGAGTCGACACTTGGAATTGAGTTATGGTGTTCCAAGTCACCTTTTTTTTAATCCCTAATCAAAATAAAATGACTCTTTATTTGGTCTGCAAATTAGAAATTCGGGTAACGAATTTTGTTGATCGAGAGAAAGGTATTAGGCATCCCTCGAGTCTCGTGGTTCTAGCACGATCGCTTTAATTGACTTATACTTATCCTAAATTATTTTTTTGGATATATTATTACAAGCCATGATTTGCTCATATGTATTTTATTGTTGAAATTTTATCGGTCTCCATTTAGTTGCATAACTGCATTCTTGGTCTTGACATTTAGAGGCATAAATGCCTTTTTTCGTATCACACCTATTAACTTAATCTAAAAGTGTTATTTTAAATTAATGAAATATAACTATATTATTGGACAAGGTGCATCACTGCATCCTTGCGTTTATTTTAATAACTCAAGAAAAAGATGTGTACCCACATTCTTAATCGAACAAATATTTTTAACGGGTCATATATCCATCCTAATGCTTACCTATTGCTAGAAAGCTTAAGCGAATTATTAGTGACTAAATTATTTTATACTATTTATATTCATGAATACTATTTAAATAAAAAAATCTAAAATCTTAAACAAATAAAAGTTATTTCGTATTCAAATTTGATATAGATGCATTTACATTTTAAGTATAATTACAAGTTAGGAAAAAAGACATTGAAAAATAAAAATAAAAATGTGTAACTCTTCATCTTTTAATTTTTCTAAAATAAACATCTTTAATTTTAGTTAATTTGACTAAACAAACTATTAGAATATAATTCTTTTAGGCAGGAAGGTTAATTTTGGTTTGATACAAGAGGTACTTAATTGATAATAGCATATGGCACAAGATAAAAAATAACGTATCATAAAATAAATAGGAAATATTTCAATATTATTGTGTCAAAATTAAATACACATAAAATTCGAGCAAACTTCATAACATTGAAATCAAGTGTTATATAATCATGGGAATCAAAATATACAATAAAAATTAAATGGTACCTCTTGCGAAAATCAATTCACGAAAATGAAACAATCCTAATAAGGAATCACGAAAGCAAACCTTGAACTCAACCTCTATTTGTGAGTGAAAAAATATCAAGTGGGGCTGATTTTTCTTTGCCTTGTCCGTATATTGTTGTCATGACCCAGGGGTATACCCTAGAAGTAACACGGCGCACTTGACCCCGAAAGGGTCTCATACAAGCCCTTAGCATATCATGAACTTAAGAAAATAGAAAATATGGGAAAATTTAAAACTTTTACAATTGAAGACATTTTCATAAAGCAAGCGGAAGTCTTTACTACAACTTTTTCTCAAACCATCTATTAAAAACTCTTGAATAAAAGACTTGGGACGCAGCCCACATAAATGTCTAAAACATAAAGAAATGACGTAAGGAAACATAATCGGTTTGTCCTCAAAGCTATGAGGACTCACCAAAATCTTCAACTCTTCTTGCTCCTTAGAAACCTAGCCTTCAAGCGACTCAATCTCTGAAATCCTACATTTGATTAAAATGTAGGCAATATGCGTTAGTACAAAATGTACCAAGTATGATAGCTAGCACAACATCATCAGAGCATCTCAAAATGGTTAGCCAACATAAGACATAAGCATAAGAGATAATAACATAACCATAGCATAATCTCCAACATAAGCATCATATCATCACAAGTCAACATAAGACATAGTTAATGAGCATAGGAGATAAATCATATTCATGGCGTAGTCTTAACTTAGACTTTCATACTTTCATACTTACATACTTCAACCTTTAGTCTTTCACATTACAAGAGAACCACTTTACAAGCCACCTCAAAGCATATACTTGTGCAAGGCAAGGATAGAATCCCATAATACCTTCCAAACTAAGTACCTCTTTTTAGTCATTCTTGGACATGGTTCACATTCATTGTCAAGACCTAGATTTTCATTTCATAAGAGCACTTATACTCCTAAGTAACCTCAAGGCACACTTGTGTAATGCATGAGTGGCATCCCATAATACCACTCACACTAAGCATATCTTGAAGTCACTCTATTCATGCTACTATTGATAGATGTCATTCTTGACCTACTTCATAAAGACAAGGAACTACCATCTTAAGTCAATCATATCATGGAAGGCAATTATAGCAACAATCCAAGCTCAAGCATACATCACATAAGAGAACACTTCGTACGTAGCTTCAAGTCATACTTGTGCCATGTATGAATGGCATCCCATACTACCACTTACACTAAGTACTTCTTTAGGCTAGCTTACTCAATGCTAAATATTTATCATACTAGATTATCAAAGAATAGCACTCTACTAGGCTAAACCTAACTACCATGGAAATACACCCTACCATGCAATCCAAGCTATCCAAAGAAGAATACAAGTATTCCAAACTAGCTACCATGCAAACATACAATATGATGCAAGCTACCCTTAGGGGAGTATGAACCCTCAACCCTAAGCTATCCTTAGGAGAGTATGAATCCTCAATCCTAAGCTACCATGAAATGGTCTTGGCCTAACCAAATCAAGCTACCATGAAAGCATCCTTGCAATGCTAGTTCAAGCTACCCTTAGGAGAGTATAGGTCCTCAATCCTAGGATACCATGCCTACTCTAGTGCAAGCTACCATGAATATCATCCCACAAATGCTAATTCAAGCTACCATGAAAAGCATCCTTGCAATGCTAACTCAAGCTAATCTTAGGAGAGTATAGTTCCTCAATCCCAAGCTACCATGAGAAGTTCCAACTCATGCTACATAAACAAGTTATACATGAAGGGACCATATGTCACAACTTCAAGCTATTCTATTCTAACATGCTTTGATCTATTTCAGGTACTTAACCTTTCATTCTAGAATCATTCTATGTGAGAAGACCTTTCACATTCTACATACATGCATTCATTTAGTACAAGATAGGCCATGTGGGTAAAAGCCTTCCACAACAACTCTAACCTCTAGTGTATCATTCATATGCAAGCTACTCATCACATTAGACTTACTATAAAATCCCTAGTGATCAACATTATGACTTCAAGCCCTACTATCAATTTTTACTCCACAATCATCATACTAGACTAGATCACAAGACATATTAGTCACAAGCCTTAATCATAGGCAATTCTATGCATAATTCATCATAAAGTTCAAAATTATATCATTACAATTCATGGTCTATCATACATGCATAAGTTTAGTTTCATTCATGATTTCATATTTCTATTCTTGAATAAGTTCTATACATGATAACAATTCTAGAAGATCTATCAAGAATCATAAATTTCTCACAAAAGGCATAAACCCACATACTTTGATTTCTAGGGTTAATCATGGAATTCACATAAATTCTTCATAATATCATAAATAAACACCAAATTAATCATATATAAGTATTATCCAACCAATTAGAATCATACCCATCTAAAATTCACACATTGGAAGTAACCCTAGCTTAGATTGGGGTTCTTCTTCACAAATTAGGGGAAATTCTAGGGGACTCTATGGGTGTAAGAAGCCATAGATAAAAATCTAAACATACCTTTAATCAAATCCCTAGAACAAGCTCTCAACAATGAACTTTGTTCTTGACCTTAGCTTCAAGCTCTAGCTTCTTCTTCAATGGGGTTTTCTAGAGAGAAATATTGGGGGTTTTGATTTGGGTCTTGTGAAAAGTGACTTAGAATTGGGGGCTAATGACTTAAAATACCTTATATGGGTGAATAAAACTCATATAAAACAACCCATTAATTAATTAATCATTTTGGAAATTACCAAATAACCCTCATCTAGGCAGCCCATTGCCAGGGGTCACGCCCCTCTTCACGAGCCGCCAAGGGCACCACGGCCCGTGGTGGTGCCCGTGGTCCCTTTACCAGTAGATCCCCTCACTTTCCAAGCTCCCAAAATACTAAGGCATGACCACGAGCCTTCCCACGAGCCGTGGTCATGACCACTTGCCGTGAAATGGCTCATGGTCCTTAGGCAGTAGCTAGGCCTTTGGACCTGGCCTCCCATGAGTCTAAGGGGTCTTCACAGACCGTGGTCAGTACCACTAGTCGTGAAGGTGGTCGTGAACCCTAGGTAGTGCATGGCCAAGGTTGGGCAGCCTTGGCCTTTGGCTTAGGCTTTGCCCCCTTGCCATGGCACTTGCCCTTGCCTTCCTTACCCAAACCTTAGGTGGTCTTCTAAAATACGGGGTCTAACACGTACCTTGGCGTTCAACCACTAAACCCCTCATTCTAAGCACATAAAGTCTCATCTACGACTCTAATCCACATACATCAAACTATAGAACCCTAGCTTAAGGCCCTAGTTTGGTCTTCTAGTTTCCGAGGTGTTACAATGTAGTTGAAAGGAAGACCAAAAATGTTTTGTTCTTCTTTTCTTTTCTATTGGTTGTTGTATGTCTATGTTGGTTTCTTCTTTATTTTCTTTTCTTTTTTGAGTCGTCTGATATGTGTGTGTATGTGTGTGTTGGTTGTGTTTTGTATATGTGTTTGGGTGTATGTGTATTGATGATTGTCTTTGGTAGTGTGGGATTTGAGGGTGGTGAGTGGAGTTGAGGAATTGGGGTAATGGGGTGTAGTAGAGGTGGGTTGGGGTAGTGTGGGTAGTTTAGGAGAGGATAATGGATATTTTTTGTAAATTAAATATATAAAAAATTATAATAATAAAAATATTATTATTTTGAACTAATGAAATATAAAAAATACTAAATGACTAATTAAAAATACAATTAAGAAATAACTAGTTTATTTATTAAATCTAAATTAAAAGAAAATATATATTTTTGTAAATTTTAATTTTCTTTATAACAAAACTTACACTAATAATGCAACTCTATTTTTGTAGTTTTCAAATATTTAGGATAAAAAAAAATATCTAATTTATATGTAAAAGCAATATTTATGTACTAAAAATGGTCTAAGACTTAAGTTCGGTAAAAAATTACGTGTCTACGGCCGTCTACCCTCCCGTGAAAGAAGGCGACTCAAACATTTTCCTACTTTGATTAGGATTAATCTCTGGGACTATAAATAGTTACTTAGGGTTTTATTCAAATATGATTCATGTTTTGAGACAGGGTTTATCGCTAAAAATGATAGATTTCTTGCTTTTGCTTATCTTTGGATAATCGATCAATGTTTTGATCTTAAGTTTCAGTTCTTAATCAAAACTGGGTGAATTTCATTATCGTAAGTGTCTTACTTCTTATTCTTCATCAATGTTTCACTACTATTTTGTTAAGAACATGTAACACCCTTAAATATTAAAGCTGATATTCACATTTCGATACACAATTTCTTAATTACTTTAGTATGTTTTATTCTCATTTTAGGAACTCTAAATTTGGTGATATTTAAAATTTTGCCTACCATAACTTGTGACGGTAATTTAAGGGATTGTATTGGGTATTTATGTAATATATTAATTATAATTACCTATAACTTGATAGGGAGGTGAGGTATATATATATAGGTATATTTATGTACACATTTTGGGCAGCCAACCTTTTTAGATTTTGGGCAGCCAACCTTTTTACTTTTTGGGCAGCCAACTTTTTCTTCGAGCTATATCTATTAAGTGATAAACATCACTTTTGTAACATATATTTTCACACCACCTCTATAAGAATTTGTTTTCCTTAACTCTAACAAACCTTGAGAACTTTATCTATTACTCACAAAATCACAAGAAAACCTTGGTCCTTTAAGGAGGAAGTTGAGACATCCCCTACCTTTTGGTGAGTAATCAAAATATGTTTTTGAGCTGAGTAGTGTTTAGCATTTTTAGCATATCTCGTTTTGTAGAACTCCTTTTTCGGTGAATAATTATGATTTGGAAAGATAATACATATACCTAAAACTGTTGTTGGTTATGTAGAAATCTAATTTTGTTGTTATAGATTCAAATTATGGGACGCAACATAGAACAAGTTATGTCCAGATTTCTAATTTAGAAATCTTGTATGTTCAACTGTTAGTGTTTTGATTATATATTTTTATACAAAACATATTTTGCGATGATTCCTGATTACTTGCAACCTTAAGAGATATACCTATATCTTTCATGAAGAACATAAAGTCAAGTTTTTCCGTTTTCCTTTTCAAAACTAAGTTACGACATGAGGTACCAGGCTGGACAGATTTACTGTTTTGGGAGAATAGTCTTATTTGTACAGGCGAGGCTTACTTGTGATGATAATCCTGTTTTACATCAACATCATTGAGCTACTAGAAATTAAATAAGTTATTTAATTGTATTTTTAAAGTTGTATATACTCGTGTACAAGTTGAGGACATTGATGCGTTGGTTGGTCTATGGTTTGAACTCTTGAAGTTATCTATGCTGAAAGGCTGAGGTTTGTGTATAAACTTGTAATGGTACTCTTGTTACCTGCTGGTATATTTGAAAGTTTATCTTTGTACCTTAGTTACTTTTTTTCACTTTGCATTGTCATGGTTGTATCCTTTGAGACTTTCAAGACACTTGTGTAACACGCCCACTTGTACGGATTGTTTGATCACCTGGCATTCTTCTTGGAAGTCCTTCTTGTGGCTGTGACTTTGTCACTATTGACATGCCTCTTGATTCGGATCATTTTCCATCTTGACTCCGGATTTTGAGTTCATCTTAAGTATGGAAGTTGTCCATTTTAAGTACGAACTAGAAAGAAATTTTTAATATGGTTCTTGGTTCTTTTGATTATTGGGCTTTGACCCTTCTTGATACAGGGCTTCGGTCCTTCTTGATGCTTGATTATGCTTGGTGTGACAACATGATGTATATATTGGGTAAGCCTTGTTATTTGATCTCTTGTGAAATGGTGCTATGAGCGTTCTTGACACTTAAATCTTTAAATATCAAACTTGATATATTGTTTACGTGATTTATTTATTGTGTTTCCATTGTGCTTCCCACGACCTTTAGAAAGGTAACTTCGTAAATTTAACGTCTACACGCCTATAGTTTTAACACCAATAAGTTTTATGCTTAGCGATAGTTGTTTCTATCGTAGGGAATGTGTTGAGAGGGTACCTGAAGCTGGCCATTGGAGATGGAGTTTTTGAGAGATTTAAGGAAGATCACATTTGCATATAGGCATCTATATTTTTTATAAATCTTGGGACTTGTACATGATCTATGTGTTGTACATTTACATGAAATTTTGAAGGCTGATTTGATCATGTCACCATGGGTTGTAATATAAGTATGACTACATGTTTTGTTGTTTTGGGGTGTGTAAACCCAAATCTTGTGATGTATTAAATTTATAATTTATTATGAATGCTTGTATGAAGCATGAACTGGTTAAACTTTGGTACCCCGAAGTTGGTAATGATTTACAACGTGTGGTAGTAGTATTGATAATACATGAAATTCTATTGGCGTATTTGTTTAAATTATTTTGAAAGATTCTTTAGCCATAAATTGGAACTCTTGCCTTGTTTAACTTTGAGATCAACTAAAATTTCTAAATGACAAGCCTTTATATCTTTCACTTTTTATTTTGGGCCAAATTCCTCTATTGGATTATAATTTATATATCTTAGTTTAATCCCTTTTAAACATGCAAGTATTATATTGGCTTTATTCTTAAGTAGTAGCATCCTTCCGAGAGGGCGCTACAGAACATGAGTAGCTAAATACCACAACTAGGCATGTGAGAACCATGACTAGGTAGCAATTAGAGGTTTAACCATGAATTATTATCGACTGATGTCTTGCATGCTTTGTTTCTATTTTCGTTTTGATTGCTTTCTAACGAGTGCATGATTTAGAACCTGCCTCTATTTATCACTTGCTCGAGAGAGAAGGGTATGATTAGGAAAGTCTAAAAACGAATAAACTTCATATTCTATGAACTCGTTTTGAAGATTTGAGTCTGAGAGAGGATAGTTTTCTAAATGAGAAAGCAAGGGTTAATAATGTACACACTCTAAGACCAAGATGAGACGAGTGATATTCATCTAATAGGGATGACAAGAGTTTAGGTGATCTTAACTTGCTAATAATATATGTTTTCCATCAAATAAGCGTTATTTTTGTGAAATCCTAGTTGCATTCCAATGTCATGGGGAACACAATTCTAATTTCTATACTCTGATAACCAAAATTTTGAGACTATTGTTTGCTACTTTCACTACTGAATTCTAGTTACACTTTGTTACTTAAACACTAAATCATACCCAATATTTACTTCACACATTTTATTTCTAGAAATATCAACCACAACTAAGTATAAGAGCTAGTAGACTTATTTCTTCTGCATTTCATGTGGGATCGACCTCAATTCTTGTTGAGTTCTGTAATTGACTTCAACTGTTTAAGTTTGGACGTATCAATTTTTGGCGCTGCTGCCAGGGAATTAGGTATTCTACCATAAATTATTTCAGTTTGTAGTGGTATTTCCTAATTTTACTTCTTGTTTATTGTATGTGTGTTCCACATGTAGTCTAAGTGCCGCAGGCCAAGTACCAGAAATAAGGGAGAAGCTTGCAAGATCTATTAGGAGAATAATGAATGCCCAAGAGCATGAAGCACATAGATTGAGACAATGTGTTGAGGCCCCAGAAAGAGGTGCCAACAACAACAAAAACAATTCAAACACGGATGAAGTTGAAGTGGAATAAGAAGAATTGGTTATACCATAACAACTGTTAGCCCCAAGAGGTCGAGGACAACAACATGTGAACTTAGATCTTGATGAGGATGACCCATATATGGGTGGGGCTAGAGCAACTAGAGCTATAGTGGTCCCACCATTGCCTCTGGGAGTGAAAGTCACCATCACCAACACTATGATTCAATTATTGAACTTGAAGGGGCTATTCAGAGGAACAACTAGTGAGGACACTAATCAACATTTGATAAACTTTGTGGGAACCTGTAAGCCAGCTGAGATTCCTGGGGTCAGCCAAACAACAATGCGATTGAGGTTATTCTCACTATCCCTAACGGGAGAAGCAACCAATTGGTTGAATGAGTTACCCAGTTAGTGATCGAGTCATGAGGTAACTCATTCAACCAATTGGTTGCTTCTCCTCCTTTTTGAATCTGAGGTGTTACATTATCTCCCCCTTGAAAACATTCATCATTGAATATATCATATGGAGGGTAGGAACTTAATCTAACAGCCCAACATGAATGCAATTACAACAATGCACATATCTGAGGAGGAAACATTAACTCCAAGCTAAAGAATGTTCAAGGCATCATATCATGAAGTCTATATGCAACTCATACTCAAATTCACATAAACAAGTAGAAATCAATCAAGTAAACACTTTTTCTCAAAATTTAAGCTTTTCATGAATCATGCAAAATGAGGAAATCATGGGGATATCTAAGACACATGACACCTAGAGAGTGAACCATGAGGAACTAAATACCTCAAGCTAGAGTAGGATTGGAAGGAAAGAGATGAGGATAACGGGACATCATATCAGCCTCCCAAGTAGCACCCTCAACTAACTGATTCCTCCAAAGAACTTTCACGGAAGCAACTTCTTTATTTCTCAACTTCTTATCTTGCCGGTCTAAAATCTCAACCTGAACCCCCTCATAAGAGAGATTCTCCTTAAATACCAAACCTTCTACGGGAACTATAGATGTCGGATCTCCAACACATTTCTTCAACAATGAAACATGAAAAACTGGATGCACCGATGTCAAGTCCTTAGGCAAATTGAGTTCATAAGCAACCTTGCCAATACGCCTCAAAATCTGATATAGGCTCACATATCGGGGACTAAGCTTCCCCTTTTTCCCAAATCTCATCACACCTTCACTGGTGAAATTTTCAAGTAGACCCAATCACCTACCTCAAACTACAGATCTTTTCTTTTCACATCAGCATAGGACTTTTGTCGACTTTGAGCCATTTTAAACCTTTCTCTAATAAGTTGAACTTTCTCCACATCCTCATGGACCAATTTGGGACCTATCAAGGAAACTTCACCCACTTCAAACCAACCTATAGGAGATCTACACCTCCTTCCATATAAAGCCTCAAATGGAGTCATGCCGATGCTTGAATGATAGCTATTGTTGTAAGAAAACTCGATCAAAGGCAAGTGATCATCCTAATTACCCTTGAAGTCAATTACACATGCTCTCGACATATCTTTCAAAGTTTGGATAGTACGCTCCCCTAGCCCATTGCTTTGTGGATGAAAGGTCGTACTAAGAGTAACACGAGTACCAAGACCCTTTTTGAAAGATTTCCAAGACTTAAAGTGAATTGAGTACCACGATCGGAGATAATGGATAAGGGCACTCCATGCAACCTCACCATTTCCCTCAAATACAATTTAGCATAGTTCTCCGCCGAATAAGAAAACTTGAAGGGAAGGAAATGAGTCGATTTCATCATTCGGTCAACTATAACCCAGATGGAATCATGATGTCGCCGGGTGCGTGGTAAATCAACAATGAAGTCCATATTCAAATCTTCCCACTTCCAAGTAGGAACGCGAATATCTTGAGATACACCTCCTGACTTTTGATGCTCATCTTTCACTTGTTGACAATTAGGACATTTAGTCACAAATCCCACTTCCCATTTTGCATAAGTACACATCCCAACCCAATTCTTGAGGCATCACAATAAACAAAAAGCTATCAGCCCCTTCCGATAAACTCAACACTGGAGCGGAAGTAAGTATATCCTTCAATTCTTGAAAACTCCTCTCACATGCCTCCGACCATATGACTTAATGGATTTGATCAGTTTTGCTTTACTACTCAGCAACAACTCTTTCAACAAAATCTGCGCAGCAGCAACAGATTTTTACCCATCAAATCATGAATAAGAATTTGATGAATAACAACATAACTGAATCAATGCCTTTTTCACAATTTCTAGCGACCTAGATGGAGAAACAGAGGATTGAAATCAATCACTTCATCAACTTATAGGTATGCGTTACAATTTAAATTTTGAATTGTGCTAACCTATTACAATTTGACAGGGACTGAATCTCATTGTTAATAACATTTTTCCGTGATTCACTACAAAAAAAGGCTCAATTTATGGGAGTTATTTTATCAATTTGAGGCAGTTTTTGACCCTCACAATAAGAATTGAGGCGGTTTTTAAAAACGCTACAATTACCTCTGCCACGAGCATATTTGTGGCGATTTTAAGAAACCTCCATGACGACCCCCACAAAATTACTTTTAAATTTGTGGAGGTTTTTTACGTTAATTTGTGACGGTTTACAACCTCCATCATCCATTATATTATCTATAATATTTTTAAAAAAATATGTCTACATGGGTTTAAAAGTGCCACAATATGATATCAATATTCACGAAATCTAATTTGTGGATGTTTGTGACCGCCACAATTGTTATATTTTTATATAAAAAAAATTACATCAAGCCTTTGTTAATACAGGTAAACACTTTCTAAATATTTAATGTAAATCAAATTTCATTATACAAATCAAAAATAAAAAGTTTA
>JAJOOS010019612.1:0-20357 GCA_029582725.1 Solanum chiquidenum
TGCAGGCGCTCATTGGACATTGAGCGCCCTACCTACACCAACCTTAATCGCCTTATCTCACAGGTAATGTAGAAATGTATATTGGTGGTTGGAATCAATTAGCTCCAATTAGCTGGTACTAATGTTTTGCAACCTGTGCAGGTTATATCTTCTCTGACAGCTTCTTTGAGGTTTGATGGGGCTCTGAATGTTGATGTGAATGAATTCCAGACCAATCTTGTGCCCTATCCCAGGATCCATTTTATGCTTTCCTCATACGCCCCTGTCATTTCTGCTGAGAAGGCTTACCATGAGCAGCTTTCAGTTGCAGAAATCACTAACAGTGCCTTTGAGCCATCTTCTATGATGGTTAAGTGTGACCCTCGTCATGGCAAGTACATGGCTTGCTGTCTCATGTTCCGTGGTGATGTGGTGCCAAAGGATGTTAATGCTGCTGTTGCCACCATCAAGACTAAGCGCACCATCCAATTCGTTGACTGGTGCCCCACAGGATTTAAGTGTGGTATCAACTACCAGCCACCAACTGTTGTTCCTGGTGGTGACCTTGCTAAGGTGCAGAGGGCTGTATGCATGATTTCCAACTCAACAAGTGTTGCTGAGGTCTTCTCACGCATTGACCACAAGTTTGATCTGATGTATGCCAAGCGTGCTTTTGTGCATTGGTATGTCGGTGAGGGCATGGAGGAAGGTGAATTCAGTGAAGCACGTGAAGATCTTGCTGCCCTTGAGAAGGATTATGAGGAGGTTGGTGCTGAAGGTGATGATGGAGAAGGTGAAGATGACGAGGAGTACTGAGCAATGATGTAGGCTGTAAAATGCCGGTCTGTTTTTATTACCTTCAGTGTCTTTATGTTGTACTAGTAAAAACATTTCTGTGTGGGTTGAATTCTGTTGGTGTTGAAACATGTGTTTGTGCTATGTTCTTGGTTATGCTGCACTTTTCTTTATATGATAGTACTTTTCATTGTATTTTTTCGAGTACATTTTGTTGAAGTACTTTACAATTGTAGAATCCTAGCTTACCAATTTGTTTTGTCTGTCTACTTAACCCCACGTGTGACAACTTCTTGTCAAAGTTTTCCTACCATGCTTAAGTTATGCATCGAGCACTTAAGAATGATGAGCCATTTAAGTAATATACGTTCGCTCAGGTTAAAAAAACAACACCCCATTTCATTAATATATGAACAACATCTATGTGCTTTCTTTACTCCATATATTCTACTGATTGTTGTTCAACAAAATACCACACAATGATCAATAGCCAGTAGAACAACTAATTAATATAGAAGATACTTGCCTATATTTCTCCTAAGTGACATGAAGATACTTTCTCAGCCAATTTGAAAGCAGCAATAGATAAGATTGAATTTGTATTTGCATAATTAGCTAACTGTTAGTATTAACACAATCCTTCCGAAGAATTTGAATATGAGGATCTCCTATTCTGTCTCTCTTGCTCATTCTTTTTTGTTGATTCACAGATATGGCTCTCATATGCAAGGCCTGATTAGTAAATGATCGGCTAGCTTGTTTCCTTCTCTGTAAATATGAGTTACCGTCTCTGTTTTCCCCTCCAAGATTCTCCATCATCATGCTAATAGTATTTCAAGGGATTTCCCAATATCTTTGGATGATATTCTTTATCCATCTGTTTGCTCTTCATTTATCGAAGTGTCTGCAGTATACTGATTGTTTGTGCTTGTGTGTTGGTGATTAGGGGATTCTTCATCGCTTTAGCTTGTGCTTGTAGTTTATCTTCCGTTTCATCTCTCACACAGAAACTCCAACAACTTAACTTATCTCAGTGGAGCTCCATCTATGTAGCCATCAAACTTTTCATACCGCTATAGTCACCTTTACAAACTTGTTTGTAACTGTTTAGAGAGTGTACCACTACATTCCACTTATATGCTAGTTCTTCAAGCAATTCTTCATTACACTGTCAATCTTCTGCTGCTTCTTTGATCAGTATGATAGTTCGACCACAGATAAAGTCTGCTGGAGTAATGTGGTATTAGGCCCTCAATTCTGTTCAGTTATTCAACGATAAGTAAGAGTTGCCTTAAACTTTCCACCAATTTTCTCTCTACATTTAATCATCTTATTTTATACAAGATAAGTGAATGGAACTCTTTCCTAGGTATCTGAGTAGCATTGTAAACTAGATTTTATGTCCCCTAACCTTTTCATAACTTGCCAAAGTACCAATTTTCCAACCTCATAGACTCTTCATCTGAGGAAGTGAAAACGATTTTATCATCAGCATATGCTAAGTGATTGACATAAGGACTCCATTTTGGTATCTCATACCCTATGAACGTCTCATAAGGGTAGTGCATTTAGCATTCTTCATAAATATTTTGCAGGCAGAACAAATAGAGCAGGAGACGATCAAAATCTCCTTGTTGATTTTGGCAATTTGTCAGTATAGAGTACCAATTATTTGAGATGATTTTGTAGACTATCAGTAAGAGCTTCTCTAAACAATCAAGATACCCCCCCCTATCATAAGATTCTGTCATTTCAAGTTTAATAACTACATTAATAATAATTGATGAAATAAGGGTTTTAAGGGGGAAAAAAAAGTAACAAAAGATGATTACAAATTTCGTGATAAATCACTTGCTTTACTCGTTTGGGGAAAGGGATTATGAACCATGGTAGAAGTCCAAGTAGTAAAAAAACTACCAGTATGAACTTTTGTACAGTTTTTAATCCTTACTTTTGAGTGAAATCTGTAGAAATTTTCTCTCGTCTATACGGTCTTAGAGAATAATTAAGGCATTCTAACACTTGCAGAGAGTTAAAGGATATCGAAAATGGAACTTAATATAGCACAATATGAGATAATCAATGGTAATATGAAGAAGAGGAAAACCAAAATCCGATGATTTAAACAATTGAAAGCAATTGTATGGTTCAGAACCAACATCTAAGGAAAGAAGAGAACTGGTTTGCAGTCAAACACGGGGAACAAAAGTTCAAACACTGAATATATAGATCTCTTCTAAAGGGCAAAAATCTCTTCTCAAGCAACAAATGCTCATTCCTCCTCCTGGCTGCGCAGCCTGGCGAGCTTGTTAGTTATAACCACATCAAGTTGGGCTGCTCGCTCCACGATTTCTTTCCTCTTCCTTGTGGACACATTGTGTGCAATCTCCGCACAGTAGGTTCTGTGACGCAAAAAGTATGTGATCAATTGACAGCAAAGATCAAAGACGAGAAATCTTTGTGTTCAAATGATTAGGAAAACACTATGCTTGTTGCATTACCTGTTGTGCATCATCAGAATCTCAAGCTCACTTGCATTGTGGACAACAAACTTCTTGAATCCATTGGGAAGATAGTGGCGGGTCTTCTTGTCAGACCCGTATCCAATGTTGGGCATCAGGACACATCCCTTGAACTTTCTTCTAACTCTAGAATCAATACCTTTTGGTCGGCGCCAGCTTGGCTGTATTGATAAATTCAAAAGTTAGTTTCATTTGATAAGCCATGTAGAGTTCAAATATAGTTGATGAAAGGGAAATGCCTAACAGAGATTGCTAGCTACAAACCAAACCAGTTAAACAGTATGATGCTATACACAAACAACTAATGTTACACAAAGTATGCTATACATAAAGTTCAATGGCTTTCTCATTTCTCTAACCATATTCAGAGGGGGGTCAGAGAACAGAGTATTAGAAGTCATATTATATCAGGAACTAAAACTGTTGCCGTACCTGTTCAGTATTTTGACTCATCCTTGAGATGAAATGCATATCAATGAGGTAGTTATGTTTCTTGGATACCAAAGGAAAAGTAATAATCCTTCCCTAATCATCTTTTAGAATAAACTAATATTTAATTCTAGGCAGTAATTTCAAATTCTAAAGGTGCATTTTCATTTTAAAATGAGGAAGAGCACAATTACTGGAAAAGTAAGTTTGGATTTTGAAAGAGTAACTTAAGAGTTGTTCTCATTTCCTCATCTGTTAAGGAGCAAATTTACACCCTCTAATCCCTATTACTTCATTTAAATAGAATAGTCATTCCATCCCGTAGAACAACTGTTTTCACTACCCTGTCTATCTTTATTCAGTTTTCCCCACAGCCACACATGAATTTGATGGTTTTCAATCAGTCAATTACATAATACACCATGAAAGAAGTGAAAATTCGCAAATTATCACAGAAGTAGCCATAAAGATGCAATAGAGATCAGATGGTAGTGCATCTTCTGATTCATCATTGAATACTAACAGTACAGTTGGATAAGCCTGATCATGCCACTTTGCATAAACAAATCACACAGCAAAAACAAACTACAATGTTTTTAGCATTACTGTTTGCATAAACAGAATGCCAGCAAGGAACAAAAGTATAAACCATACCAAACTCACTCTACTCCTCACATAAGTTATTTTAGATCAGCTTACTCGCACCTCAACTAATCATTAGACAAACCTACCAACCAAAAATGGGCAGATGAACTCAAATTGAGCTTAGTTGAGGTAAATCCCTGCTACATCTCAACAACTAACTTTCTTCCCAATATAAAATCTCATATGAACACTGGTGCTACTAAATAAAACAAATCTAGCCATCCTTTTCACATAGACTGAATACCAGTACAAACAATAGAACATAAACATATCCAAATTCAATTCCTCCCTATTAATTTCAATTCTAAACACAACAGCAATTCAGATCAGCTTGATCAGACGCCAACTAGTAATTCAATAACCTACTACCATACACAAGAACAAGTTTTCGTTCAACCAAACCATCAAAATAGGACAGAAGAAATCACAATGAGCTTCATATGGACAAATTTCTCCAACATCTCAACAATTCAAACTAGTAACACTAACGCGCATAACAATCTCATACAAACACATGCGTTTTCTCACTCAATAAAACAAAATCTAAGCATGAAAAATAAATCAGGAATACTAAAACAGAAAAAGTACCTTGACAGTGATTCTGCGGTCACATTGAGGCCTTTTGAACTGTTTAACCCTCTTCTTCACTACCTTCTTGGTCAACAGAGGTACCGCCATTGTTGATTTGCACTTAACTTCTGCACACAGTTATCGATGTATAGTATTATACACAAAACTCATTCAGAGAGAGGAAAAAAAGCAGAAGCAGAGAGAGAGTACTCACGGAAGAGAGAACTAGGGTTTTCTGCTAAGCAGCTGCGGCCTTCGTTGTGGAGATGATGAATTTAGTCTTATATACAGAACGTTTTTAGGGTTTAGAGAAGTTTAATTCAAAATATTATTTTTTTATAAAAAAAATTACTTAATTATTATTTTTACAAAGAAATAGACTACAACTACATATAGGGAAAAGACAAAAAAGTTTTTTGAAACAAATTTGCTCGAATGGTAAACACACCCATAATTAATTACATAAAATGGCTATTATTAGGCTACTTTCAATTCAAACACTGTGCTTTTTTGTTACTGTTTTTCTTTTTTGCTTTGTCATTTTCTTTCGGACATTAATACTTCTTTTGTTCATTCCTTCATTCTTTTTCTCCTCCCCTCCTCTTCTTCCTTCTTTTTTGTTCAAAGCTTGACTTTAAAATTGACGTGACATAAATGTGAATCACTTCAAATAAATAATACATTAAAACGATTCTAAATATTGAGAGGAGCTCATTTTAGACATTGAGATTGTTTAGGTGAGATTTGAAAGAAATCGATTTGCAATGTATATTTTATTATATCAACGATGTATATACGTCTCTGATACATAGGTGTACATCATCTATACACTCTTTATACAATATTGATACATTACATGTACACATCATCATTTTCTTGAAAATAACTTTTGTTGCTGGTACATATTGGTAAGTAACCCTTACATATATGTACGAATTGTCCTTTACGATTAGTTACCAACAACAATGACACAAGTGTAATTTTATAAGTAGGATTTGGTGAGGGTAAAGGGTATGGAGACGTTAATCCTACATCATAAAGAAAGAGAGTCGAGAGCCTTTGTTTGAAATAACAAATGACGTTTAATTACCACGACAACATGCCTAATGAAACCCCACAAATGGGATCTAATGAGGGTATAATGTACACATGAAAATTTCATCAGTTAAAGTAAAGTGTGGCGCCACAATTTGACAAAATATTATACTTATATAAGTTTCGTAGTACTACTATATAATCAAATTTCAACATTCCATATGCAATAATATCAGTATCACTCCAAATCCTCGAAGTTAAGATCTAAAGAATCAACCTTTGGGATCATTTGCGTGTCACTGTTTGAAGCACATATTTATTTGAAGCCATGATCCCTCACTTTACATCCCATTTAAGCAACGAAGCAATGACATTTATACACAAAATAGGCGAGTGGAGTGGAGAGCCAAACAAGTGTCTAAAGCTTCATCAGAACGCCTCCTCTCGACTTTTTGTCAACAACTATAGAAATTTTACTTGGACAACCAAAAAAGAACTCTTATGAACATAGTTGCAAGTAGATCTTTGACAAAAATATTGATATGAATTATTAATTTTTTCACTTAACTAACTGAGCTTAAATACACTCTCAATCTTTTGATATGAGTGAAATATAACTCTAACACTTCTCTCAATTTTTTATTACGAGTCTCATGCTTCTACAAGAGTTTGAGACATGTGAGAGTTTGAAACCACTTGTTATGTCGTGTGTTAGATCGGGGGTGTATCTAACTTTAGTTAGTCAATTAGAGGGGTAATTTTTAAAATTGTCAATAATTAAGGACGAAACTAGTCAAAATTAAGAATATTTTTAATACTAATTATTTCAATTATAATTGATATCAACGTGTTAAGAAAAATGGATGTGAAATTAATGTTTTGACTCAAATTATGATTGTAAGAATATTAGGAGTCTTTACCTTTTACAAATAAGTGAAGATTTAAAAGGTTAATGATAATTCATTTTAAAGTCCAAATAATGATAAAAAGACGATTTCGAGCTCGATAATGAACATTTCTTTTGGATTTTAAGAAATTCGATTCTGTTTAAAATCATGACATAAATCACAACTAAATGTTTATTTATTTTTTGTCAATCATCCCAGTTGTTACAAGTGAATTATGAAGTGACACCTTATAAAGAAGGAACTTAAGATGTTGCAATGTCTAAAATTTGAGAAGGACATTAAAAAATAAATTTAATGTTTTTATAAAGACACAATAATAGATTTTTCATAATCTGAAATAATATTATGTAATAGTTTAAAGGTCGTTAACATAGATATCAATTTCGATTGTTTTTAAACTAATCCTGACCAATTTCGACTATATTAAAACTAAATATATCAAAAATATACTCGACAAGTAGTGCAAACCTAAAGAGCTATTCAAAATCCAATGATAAATAAAATACACAACTTCAAAATTTATGAGGCTAATACAAACTACTAGATATTTTCAAAAATCAAATCAATTATTCATCAAACATGTTACAATATCCCATGACTTTAATCAAATTGTAAATTGTTCTTAATCTGTTGAGAAATTCTACCACTTAAGACTTTATCGAGACTAACAATACCTTCCTTTGTGATACCATTATATGTTAGACAAAATTCTTCCAACATTGGTAGCTTTTTTACTACTTCAGCCAAGTCTTTAGGATCCAACTTTGAGTTGCACCATGCAATACTAAGTCTTTTAAGTTTTGGTGATCTGGTGAACAAAAATAAAAATTAATGAATTAATGGAAAATAAATTAAATAAAATACATATTTATGAATAATTTGAACCCTCATTTCATCCATAGAAAAGAGAGAAAGGAAAACAAGGAATTAGATATATTTCACTATCATATAAATTATTATTATCTATAATTTCAAAATATTATCTATCTTACCACTAATTAAGAATTTCTTACATATCTTACACTTACATACATGTATTACACTTATATACATGTATTTTTGCGATCAGATGCACAAATATAAGAAGAGAGACGAGCGAGATTGGGGAGAGATACATACGAATCTCACTAGATACAAGTATCTGCATGTATCTGGATACATGCTACAACAAAAATAAATAAAGAGTGCTAAAGTTTTTACAAGTCATTAGTTAAGTGTCATTAGATCCAATGTCGCTAAAGGTTTAGGGACATATACATTGAGTGTTAATTGACGCTAAAAATACATATTTAGCGGCAATTGAGCTATTGCCATTAATTAATTGGCGCTAAAAAACATTTTTGATGTAGTGACATGATACGTGGGAGAGTGCGAGATGGGAGAGAGTCGAGCCAGATCTTCTATAGATACATGCTAATTGGATATCTAGAACAAATTACACCTAAATGTGACCCGATAGTAATATTGCAAACTAGAGTGTATCTAAGTAATTAATTAGATCCTAAACTAGTGGTATTTATGTAAAAAAAATATTTAAAAAAGGCAATTGATTATAAATACAGGTTTTTGCCAATCTTGGTTTACTTGATCAAAATAGTTAATTAATTTTGATTATGAATTTAGGTACAAATTCTATAAAACAATCAAAATAATATTTAACATAATTGAAAATCTTATACAAAAAAAAAGTATTACAAATCAACACAAAAATATCGAAAAACAGCGAACATGTAAACACAAATTAAAATTGCGGAAGCCATAAAGTCTTTTTAGGTATATATTCTTTAAAATATTTAAAATAAAATTTAACCTAATTGAAAATCTTATGCAAAAAAAGTATTATCGAAGTGTAAACATAAATTAAAATTGTGGAAGTCTGAAATTACTTTTCCGCTACATAAACAAGTAACTCTTTGGTAGCATAGAAGGTCAATCTAATATCAACTAGTTCACCTTGATTGCGATTAACCGCGTCATGACACACGTATGGAAACACGTGTGAGTTGGTGAGTCCACGACAATTAGACATGTCAATAACATGCCACATGGAAGGTTCATTGAGCACTCGACTCCACGTAGTACACACCTTTTGTGCAATCAATAGTCTCTCTATCGTAGCCAACCTCATTAATATGTTCTCCCATAATTCTTCCGGCAATTCCAACCACGATCGATTCGAGTTCTTGTTCTTGCTCTTGTTCTTACTTTTCCCTCTTATAAGCATTGTTTTGCTAGGGTTTGAGTTGTATAAAAAAAAATTGGGTAAGGATTTTAGGTTTATATAAATTTAAAATGTATACTAAGATGAGTTTCAATTATGGTAGGTGTTTTGAATATAATCGGAGGCCTTTTAACTCTTTATTATAACCTTACATAATAATTAGGGAGGTTTTTTTTTTATATTTTATAAAAGTATATTTTATATGTGTAAAGTCTATTTTTTAAGTTATAAAAAAAAGAAACATTTTCTTTTTGAAACCTTTTATGTCAACACGTAATTAACACCCAAATGAAGTCCCATACATTTGAAACCTTTTATGTTACTCCTATTAAAATTAAATGTTTCTAATATTTTGAATTACAAATTATAAGTTATTAATGATTTTGAGTAGCAAATTATAAGTTATTAGATTATTTTTTTCTCGTATAATTTTTTTAATATATTTATTTATATATGATAAATAGTAATTTTATACTTTACTTTTTTCATGCTATGCTTGTTTTCTCTCTAAAGAGCAAAGTATATGTCCATTGAATTTTCACGAGCTAAATTTGACACTCCTAGTGTTATCGATGTTAGAAGGTAGGAGTACATCTTTACTAGTAAGTAGGCAGTGTATTGTCTTGTTGTTGCCCTTACTAGTAGGCGTAGTAGTACTACTCGTATAGTTTCTTGTTCTTCAATTGATGTTACTATGTGTTGTTTTGTGTTAGTTCGATTATAGGATTATTGTCATAGTATCCCTTGTACTTCCATTACACCGTTTTCTAAATTGCTTTTATCTTGAGTTGAGGATCAATCGAAAACAACCTATCTACCTCACCTCTGAGGTACACTCTACCCTCCCCAAACCCTTCTCGATATTTCCTTCCTTCGCAACCAAATTTAGAAAAAAGAAGTGTACATTGAAGGTAGAGATGAGGTAGAAATATGAATAATTCACAAAAGATGATTTGGTTTTATAAACATAATAGTAAATAGTACAAAGTTTAGATAGCACCAATGTTTTTGAGTCCAAGAACAACTCCAACACCAATAATATGACCAACAGTACCACAAGCCAAAGTATCAGCAAGTGTAAATCCAGCAGGGTCCCCTGTCTGTAAGCCAGAGTCCCTCACTTCAAGTTTTAGCCCTGCAGTTGCCTTCCTGTTTGCTGATGGTGCTAGCCCAAATCTACCAGCAAACAACATTAGGCTTGTTGATGTCACCATTATCTGTCGAACACAAATAACATTTTCAATTACAACGTCACGTAAGACGCATGTGTCTACTTGTGCATACCCAAAGTTGGAGGGCATAGTTGTCAGCTGAAACCAAGTTAAAAGACACGAAACTATATGGTGTGTTCTAATATGATTATCTCAATTGAAATTATTTATTAGTTGACCTGATAGTGTAAAAAGAATCTATGTTGAGAAATTGAACCCCTTTGAAATATTACATTGTATAAATATGAAAAGAAAAAACTTTTTTGGTTATATGTAAAACTATTGAATTCCTGAAAAAAAAACATATCGGTGTAGTTTCATAAGCAGGGTGAGGGTCTAGGGAGGGTAGGATATACGGAGACCTTACTGTTACTTTTATAGGTGTAGAGACTAGAGAGGTTGCTTCTAATAGAAACTCGATTCAGAACAAATATAATCAAAATATGATAGACAGAAATAAATTGACAACAAAATAACAGGATAAACAGAAGTAACACATAAGTGGTTAATATTTTACCAAATTAGTGGATGAGCCAATGAAATCACAACGAGCTCCCAAACCACCTTGTCCTTTGTTGCGCCTTGGTTGAATAGCCACCTGCAAATAGATATAAAAACAATATTATAAACAATTAGAGTTTTAACTTTGACCACATGTTAATTTTTAATTTCATACATAAATTATGAGTTAATCTTCTTCTTATAACAATCCTAATATATTAAACCTACAAATAAAATGTACCAACTTGATATATATGTAGTGGTGGAGCTATATTTAAAAGGATTCAATTGAATCTCTTTCATCAGAAAATTGTATGGAGTACATAGGTAAAGTTGTTGAATCTCCCTTTATATGTATAAAAAAAAGATGGCGTTTTCTTGTTGGTGTTGTTTTAAATTTCTTTATTAAAAAAGAGGAATTAGCTATGCACAAATCATATAGCTAAACAACAAAATCTGTCGCTAATATTATTGAGCGCGGGGATGGAGTTCCGAGGGGGTATTAAGCGACACCTCTTGACGGAAAATGACATTATATAGACAAGACAAATTTTATTATCTATGTTGACAACTCTTGACACAAGTTGAAGGTTCAGTCCAATGATTAAAAGTATTGAACATGTTAGTGACACCCTTTAATGAAAATCGACTAGTAACATAATATAATTTTTTTTTTTAGCTACGAGCAATTTAGCGTAAAAACATAAATAGGAGAACTAACCAAGCCTTGAACTGGAGAAGCTGAGAAAGGCTGGGGTTTGAGCCCATTGAATTGTGGTAGAGTAGTCATCATGGTGGAAGCCATTGTTGCAAAAACTCAAGATTATCAAACAATGGAAATGTGTTTTATTTTTCTCTCTTTGTTTTGGAATATTTCTATGTTTAAATTGTTATAAATCTATTTGTGAGGAAAGAAGTTTATGTGGGCATTGGCCACATGAAGAGTTTGTGGCCATAGAATGAGGCTATTATGGATACACTTAGATTACTTGTTTGATGAGGTGGCACTCATATATTGGCTAACTCAAAATGGATAAGATTTTATGATTTGTCTCCAAAATTTTATTGGGATTTTTTTTCCCCATATGGTGTCCGGTACTAAATTTGGATTCATGCCGAGAAGTCTCACAGTAAGGGGTAAAGCGCCCTATAACAAAAGTGACTTCATACTCAAGAGGACTCGAATTTGAGACGTTTGGTTAAGGATGAAAGAGTATTTATCATTCCACCACAACCTTTGTTCGTATTTTATTGGGAATTCAATGTTATTATTGTGATGATGGAATCTTAAGTTGGCATTTGACCATATCTTATTGTGAAATTTGAAAAAAAAAAAGTTTTAATTTTTAAAGTGAAAATTGGAGTTATATTTGACGATGAATAAAAATTTTATGGCCCAAAGTTTTAATTGTCTCGTCATCCTCCATAATTAGCAAAGACACGCTCCTTAAAGATTATTTTATTAAGAGTCTATTTTTACGTAAATTACCTTTGTTAATGGTTATTAAAGTTGTAACTCCAATAATTTGGAGTGAGGGTACTTAATATTAATGGCAACATCAAAAGAAAATATTAAATGATTCTTAACTTTGATAAAATAAACAAGTAAAAGTAAAAAAAAATATTTTTAGTACCAAGGTATAGTAAAAACGAACAGATATTGCCATTTCAATTATTCTCAAGATATTTGTTTAGGGAAACCCACAGCCATAATGCAATAGCTCGAGGTAACCCGCACTAGGCAAGTCCGGTACGACGAGCTCGACCCAAAAGGCAAACACATGTTACTTTCGCTGGTAAGGGGTTTCAAACTTGAGACCTCCAACATAGAAGTCTCCAAGCCCAAACTACCAAGTTAGCGACTAAACATATAGCAACTAAGATATCGCGAGGCTATATATGCCAAGTCTTTTTCCTTCTATAATACAACAATCTCAGCAGACAGGGGAACAAAATATCTTGAATTGGGACAGCTTGTTATGCTATTACGAAGGCATAATACATAGATAGACACCTTAGCTTGGATTCAGAACACTCCAACTTTGAGTTTGCACATCTAGACTATTCTACTCGATATGCATTCTCAAAATTGAAGTGTTTAGTTGCCAATTAAGGCCAAGTTAAGCTCTGTATTATCCCTATTACAAAAAATTCCAGAGAGACGCAGAAAAATGATTCAAGCACCAACTGATTCAAATGTGTCCAATGACACAAAGGATGTTTTGTTTAACAACCACAAATCTACACATGTGCTAGGCACTTAACCCACTACAGTTACTTAGCAAATGCTGAAACAGATACCTTTATATTCTTAGGGCTAAACATTTAGAAAATTAAAGGATCCAAAACAACATAAGGTGTACAAATGACATTAAAACTGTGAGACTAATGACATCAACAGAATAGAGGGGACATCAATAATCGAACATCTCATCATCATCAGAATAGTTGCTGCCATCAGAAAACTCATAATCATCATCGTCGTCTGATATGAGGTCAATGTCAGAAAATCCAGATGGGTAATCCTCATCAAACGACTCAAAGTCGTGCATTTCTGTATCGAGCCCATAATCTTCAGTGGGGTCCTGAGGGTGTCTTAGAAATTTGATCTGTCGAGAATATCGCTTACCTACTTCCCCTCCCAGATCAACGTTGAGACATTGCCTCAGATCAAGCGATTCAAGTTGAGGGCAGCCATTGAGAATAGCTTCCAATCCTTCATTCGTCATCTTGTTTCCAAGGAGTTGAAGGTGGTGCAGTTCAGGCATGTTCTGTGCAATAGCTATGGCTTCTTCATCGTATTCAATGTAGGGGTGTCTGCAGATCTGGTTGTTCAACTTAAAAGACTTCAAACCACGACAAGAACTGCCTATAGTTTCAATTGCTTCTTTGGTGATAGCGATGTAGTAGAGGTGCAGCTCCTCCAATAATGGGAACTTCTTCACAGCTGCACTCAATCCCTCGGCTGAGACATTGTAGGAACATACGAGTCGAAGACGTTTGAGCTGAGGTGATCTGTTGAAAAGATTCAGAGTTAATCATTAGAGATAGATATGCAGCATTTAAAGTATCCACGGGGATGTGAACATACACAAGCATCAATCATGCAAGGAAAGAAGCAGTCTCTATTGAGCAGTAACAGTTACATCGGTCGAGCAAATTTACATGATCGTTTGTTTTACATAATTCAGATGCATCATAGAATGCAGTTTTAGTAGTAGTAGTAGTCCTTTATGTGTACAAAAGCTTGTGCTTGTTCAAACATTTCCATGAAAGTTTAGCTGGATCAAAACCTAAATATTGTGAACATAAATTAGGTTGCTTTCTGTTTTTTCAACTATTAAACTGTACTTGTACAGAGAGGTACGGACTAACTTCCTGAAAGTGTTTCTACACTTATTCCATAATAATGGCCCACATCTACCATTCAATCTTTGGAAGATTGCCTCGCCACAAAGCTAATAGGCGATGAAGGGTTGCCTCGCCTCTGGCTATGAGGCAATCGCCTTTCACAACACTGCTAAGGCCCCTTTGAGATTTGAAAAAATCCTTCCGTTTTTCATTGAGTCATTGACTAAAGATTGTTAAGTGGGGATCGTCCTTACTTCAAGGGTTCTTTTGTCTTTGCTCACTCTAATCCATAATCCATCCACTGCAAATACATGCACTCTCATAATTAAACACAGATTTCCACATAACTTAACCTGATATTAGCAGGGCAGCGTTTATTGAGGTCAAGTAGTTAGTGTTAGATAGTTTGTAATATATATGAAGTGTCATAGTCCCAGAGCGGAAGGCAAAGTAAGTCTGAAGGTTTTATATAAAACCCTTGGTAAATTAGGCCTTCCTGGTTGAAGTGACTAAGAACTCTGCAAGTATCAAACTAGTGGCTTGTTGTATCATGAAGATTATCTATGTTTTCCCCAAACTCCGCAAGTATCAACCTAGTGGCTTGTTGTATCATGAAGATTATCTATGTTTTCCCCAAACTCTGCAAGTATCAACCTAGTGGCTTGTTGTATCATGAAGATTATCTATGTTTTCCCCAATTCAATAATACAGCTTTTCCTTTTCCAATTTCATTTCAGTTTATTAATTTGTCTAACAGTTGTGTTTGCAATTATTATTTTTCTTGTTTGGCTAACCAAACATTGTATTTCTTATGCAGGAATTCAAGCTGAGATTGGTGTTGCTAAACGTTATACCAAAAAAAAAAAAACCTAATAATTAGCAAAATGAACAGATACTACCTTTAAACTCACATCCATATTTGATAGCACACAAAAGTAAGAAATTAGGGTTTAACAGCAGAAAAGCAGGAAACTAGGGTTGAAAAAAGAACCTTTCAACGATATAGCTGAGCAAATTATCGCTGCCAAAATACTCAAGGCTGAGATCAACTAATTCCCCGTTGCTACATTCCACAGCTCGACCGCAAATCTTCTCCAAATCATCCTCCCTGTCCCAGAAATCGGCGCCGGCATTCTGCATTTTCACAACTCGCCACATAGCTGGTTCATGGCACAACCGACGCCAAGTTGAACACACTTTGTCGGCGCTCTTTAACATCTCAATCGGCCCAACCTTTTGAAGGATCGACGATGTAATATCCGGCGGCAATTCCACCCACGGCGGAGCAATTGAATTTTCCATATCTTCTGCTTCCATTTTGGAATGAGCAGTTTGGTTTCTATTTTGAGTTAATTTGCCCTAATTAAAAAACTCCGTTTTGGACAAGTCTTTTTATCATTTTTCTAAAATTGTTATTTATTTACTTATTTAATTAATTTAAGTTGATAAAATTGTAATTATAAACACTAATAATAGTTAATCATTAAATACATCTTTTCTTTGTTTAGGTTTAGGTTAAGATTCACATTAGGCTTAAAAGGTTACTTTTTACTCTTTTAGATACCTATGAAAAATAAATATAGCATTATTACGCAAAGTGATTTCCGTTGATTCGGTTTTTTTTTTCTCTCTGAGAAGGTTTTTTACCGACTTTTGTATTGTTGATATACATTATTGACTTTTACCTATCTAAAAAGTTACATGTAAGATATGTATAGTTAGTAAATAATATATGTATATTTTGGATAATAGTTACAAATATTTTTCTACCAAGTTAGAAGATGTATAATATATGTATAACTAATACTCTCATATAAAATTTGTATATTGCCTAGGGGTTATAAGTATTTTTGGCCAAACATCCAAATATGTGAATTTACCCTTAATTTAACCGTAAAAAATAATGGCAAATTGTAAATATTCTTCCATTCTTAATTATATATTTTAGATTCCAACATTAGAAAATGAAGTCCACTTTGGTATCTAAATTATTGTAGTTATTGTTAGCAACATGTAAAAGGAAGTCATTTTGATTAAAAGGGATTTTGTTTACATATAAAAATCTTTATCTTTGAATTGATCTAGGATGTAAGAAAAAAAATAAAATAAGCAATGTTGAATTAGAAACTCATATTTTTAATCTATACTGCACTTGTATTAAATCTTCCAATAATGCATTATCTTCAAAGAGTTTGATATTTAAGTAGTTTGAGCGGCGTAACTTTTAACTATCCTGACAGTAGAAGTCAATAATCTCTTTGAGATTGAGTTGAAACAAAGAAGAACAATCATTTTGCATCAACCACAACATATGCTCAAACAATATAGCATCCACATCAACAAAAATCACTTTATTTTCCTTATTCTCATTCACTTTCCTTCTATCTTCTTTCTTTCTCACCATTTCAAATAAAATCTTAAAAGGGCTTGGCTTTGTTCCACACAAATGGCTCCACCAAGAATTCCCTCTTATCTTTTCCGACCACCACTGTCACATGATCAGTAACTGTATTTCTACAATTATTTTTAAAGAGTAGTTGGTAATCCAATTGGATTGAGGAGCGCCTTTTCAAGTTTGATACCGGAAGAAATATGCAGTTCATAACGTGCCCTTTGACTCTGGACTCGAAAAATAGTATATTTAGCTAATTTCTTTGTGTTATGAGGTTAAACTTTTCTTGAAGGTGTTCAACTTGATTATATAATTGTTATTTTGACTTGTTGTTAGATGATGGAAGAATTATTGAGAGGTATATATATATATATATGCAAACAAAATAAAATAAAGTACTATATTTGGTAGGAACTAACTAGGAATGATAATTTATGTAGATTAATTTCAATGGTAAAATTTTGATGGAAATTGAACCGTTCAAGTGAAAAGATGATAGGATTATGCAATGTAACAAACAATTTGACAAATAGTAAGGTCCATGGATTAGGCAATTTGGGACTCTTAATTTCACATCAATTGTTTATTATGTACCTATTCGGACATAAAGTTTATTTCGTGAATCAACTACGTATAAATATGAGACGAGTTTAGAGCACAATCTAAGATTTATAGGGGAGTAATTGCTTTTGCCTATCCAGATCCTATAGGTATATTAAGAAATTCATTTAGTAAAAATGAAACTTAAACACTAAACAATGTCATGTTGCATTATGTGACCGTCTTTACCTAAAATTTGGGTTGTCAAAAATGACACATATAACTCTTTTAAGTGATATGACGCCCTTTCTCACCAACCATAATGTCCGCCCCCACCCACCCAACACACACACACAAAAAGGTGAAAAGTTTGGTTAAAATTAGTTTAAATAAAGTTGAGTGTAACGCATTATCACACAAAGAATGGATATATACTTTGGAGGGTAAAGTTTCATTAACTTTAATTTATTAGTTTCTTATACTCCAACTAATTAATTTTAGGCCAATTAGCAATTGCAAAGAGTTGAGTTTCAGCCAAATCAAACACTACCAAATTTAAGCTTAATTAATTGGTACACATGAATGCATGTAATGACCAAAAATCTTGTACACTAATGCTGGTCAAGTTGCAATTTTGGCAACATCGACAACATATTCTGGAGTTTCAAATTCCACGAGTGAAGTCCTAAAATATTATCAAGAAATTTCATTTGTGCACTAGAGCACTGGCCTTTGCCACTTCAAACGGGTGCAAAGGGATCACGGGGGTCTGCTTTATGATCAGAGAAAGATAAAGGGCGTGGTTGGTGGGGAACAACTCACCAAATTCACATAAAAAATCACCATCATGAACCTCCGTTACCTTTTGGGAGGCCTACGTCCCATAGAAACTGTCTACTTGAGACGACTGTCCCTTGGTCCAGTGTACCAGCAAGTGATGAAAAAGATCAGGGTAACTTTGCCTTCTCGGCAAGTCTGATATGATAAATGCTTCGTATCAATGCAAACTTAGCTAAAGAAAGGGCACAATATAGAAGACAAACAGACTCATAATAAGAAAGAAAGCACTATTATGGCAGAGTAAAGAGTAATTGCATTAACAGTTAACACCTAATCTAGTAGAAAGTTTGGAAATCCAGTTGGTTTGTCAATTTGAGAATAAACAAATTCTCAACCACAGGGCACCCTAACATTTACTAAAACTATAATTATAAGCAAGTTGAGGTCAAGAACTAGATCTAACACCTAAAATCTGCCTGTTCAGATTTGTGATCAGTCACGGAGAATCAAGAAGCTTTTTCACATTCCTTGGCCCCAGTATGTTGGCATACCGTGCATTGGTTGAGGAGCATTATGCATGGGTTGAGCAGCATTACCAAAAGGTCCTTGTTCGTGGCAGAGAGGGCTACCACCGTTATCATCGACTGAGTCGCTTGAGCCACCCGGGGAAGGAGAGCTCGTCTCAGTGACCGGAGCACCAGAATTCAATACATTGGGAGGTGGAGTTGAGGATGGTGCCTCAGACATAAGCTTTTCCTTTTCTGGAGTGAAGGTACCCACAACCAGCTGGTAGAGAAATGAAAACCGTTAGCAAGTATACAATATGAACTCAAACATCAGGGAAAGGATGGCCCAAGGCTTTGGTCTAGTGAATAGAAAGCAACACACATTGTGAAAGTTACACACACATCACGGTTCGAGGATTGAACCCTATCGCAAACAAAAGCCTGCTACTTAAGTGAAGGATAGAGAGGTGGGCTCATTTATCTACCAAGTATCGAGCCATGCACTACTGGTTTATTCAAAAGGAAAAGGAAAAAAAATGAATGCAAGGACAGAGGTAGTTAGAATAGCACCTGTACTGGAGTGGCAGCCTTGAGCATTCCAGCAACTACTCCACCCAAAACTCTACCATCTGGCCCAGACAGTGCCACGCTAAGACCACCTGTTCTGCTGCGGTTGCCATTACTTTCTGATAGCAAGAAAGACCCCGATAACGAGATGATATTAAATCGACCCTGCATATAAAGAATAACACCATGCTTGATGACCAATGCCAAATAGGTATGCTGGAAGAAGACATTCAGTGTACATGCATTGACCATCTCAAAGGACATACTCTACTGATTTTTTTCTCTAATGTCAAAAGATAAACGCCAAAAAAATCAAATTTCCAGATCACACATAGACTAACTAAGCATAACATAAAGGCAACAGAAAGAGCAAATGTCTTTAAGCTGAAACTCATACAGACCTCGTACGTCACAGTGCCACCACCTATTATAGACTGCCTGAGGGTGACATTGCATACGACTCCAGTTGCAGCTAGAATACAAACTGCCGGTGGTCCTTGCAGTGAGAAATTCACTATCTTATTTGCAATGTCCTGCAGCCAAGGTAACAAATTTACATCATTTAGTAAAGTCAACCAAAAAAATCACAAGATTGGTACTTCAATTCAAGTAAGCGTTGAACATGAATTTTGACTATGGGTAAGATAAAAATATTACGTATTAGTTACATAAGACTTCTCATTTTTAATAAATGAAGCTGTGAGCCCCAACAAAATTTCTGCCATGATTCACTGCTCTTTCTTCACCTTCCTCCTCCAGTAATCTTACATCAACCTCCCACCCCCACCCTCACCCCACCACTATATCCCATAATGCCACACTGGCAGACTCGAAATTTGCATTTTTTTAAATTAGCTAAGTATAGGCACCAGAAATAGGAAGACAGAGAGATAGAGGGGGCTTAGGCGCAGGAAGTTACAGGAGGAAAAGCAAACAAATAACTTGTGGAGGGAATTTGTAGGAAACACAACTCTACCCGTAAAAAATGACAAGACTTGCACAGCGGAAGACAAATAAAGAAAGCCTTCATAATGCAGTAATTGAAGATAATAAACAACAACTGATGCAACAAAATTGTTACATGTCAATTGATTAGAAATCGAGTTAGTCGTTAATTTTGTATTTGAGTCTGTTAAGTGGGACACGTGACTGACACGTGAGTGTAATAGTTGTAGAGGAAGTCGGTTACTAGTTGTTATAACTGAATTGTGGTCAGCTGTCCCTTCTCTATTACATATACTCGTTGATTTCATTGTAAAGGTATCAAAATTCAGATCAATAAGAAATTCTCTTTCTCTCTCTATCTCTTCTCTCTCAATTCATCTTCTTCCTTGGAAGAATCGGGTTCAGCTGTTCAAGAGCACTATCAATCTTCCTTGCTCTTTAGGCTTACTCAATTGACATT
>JAJOOS010019613.1:0-14989 GCA_029582725.1 Solanum chiquidenum
TTGGAGCAAGTTCCTTTCAACTAAGGTTGAAATTGCACTTTCAGAATAAAAACCACACGCATTTAATGCTTTGGTAACTTCATCCTCATAACACACATAAAAGGCGCATGCGATATCAAGGAAAACACTCTTAGGATTGTCATCAAGTCCATCAAAGCTTATCTGGAGAATCTTTTGAATATCGCCATGAGGAATTGCTCTTAATTTTATGAACTCGTATCTCCATTCTTCTACGGATCTCCCTTGCAAATGTGACCCTAATGTCACAAGAGCTAATGGTAGCCCACCTGAATATTTTATTATGTCTTGTGCCAGCTCAACATATTCTTGTGATGGAGAAAGGCTGTTAAAAGCATGACAACAAAAAAGTTGTTGAGCTTCATTTTCATTTAAAAGTTTGACCTGGTGTATCTCACTTGTTGTAAGCCCATATAGCAAATGCTTGTCTCGGGTTGTAATAATTATTACACTGCCAGAGCCAAACCAACTTCTTTCTCTTGTTAAGGATTCTAATTGGCTTCTATGATCCACGCCATCAAGAACAATTAGAACCTTCTTTGACCCAAGTCTTGCTTTGATGAGATCAACACCTTCAGCAACACCATCAACTTCGAATTCCTTAATTTTGAGAATTTGACAAAGTACTTTTTCTTGTAGCTTGACAAGACCCAATTCTTCAACTTTTGATCTAATGTCTGAAAGGAAGCAACAACCACCAAATTGTCGAAATATTCGATTGTAGATAGCTTTCGCCAGAGTTGTTTTTCCAATGCCACATATACCAACCATGCGAACTTCATGCTCACATCCACTTTGCAGTAACAACTCTATATGTTGGATAGACGAATATAAATATATAATCCAATTGGGTAATGAGCAATATCTAGAGGTTTCTGGTTGACCTCTTGCAAAACTTGTTTTATAATACTTCCAATAAATTTTGATTCATGCCTACAGTTTTTAGCAATAACAGAAGTTAAAAGTAAAAAAACAAGTAAAATAATACTTTAATTATTGATGAACAAAACAAAATCAAATAACAGGGGATTCGAGGTTAGAGAATTGGAGATTATCTATTACTACTACTCCTTCGTCCCAATTTATGTAATGTAATTTGATTGGGCACGAAGTTTTAAGAAATATAGAAAGACTTTGCAATTTTCCAAAATAAACCAACTTACTTTCTTTGTCCCACAATATTGTCCACTATTGAGTTATAAGATTAGGCAAACGCTTAAATTGAAAATTGTATAGTTAAATTAAGAAGTCTTACCCATCAGCAACATTACTCAAATCCCATCCACATAAATTCGCAGCTTCACTCAGTGCAGATTTCCACTTCTCCACTCTTTCAGCTCCAAATGATCGTTCCTTGTGTTTCGCCAAAGCTTCACCGAAATACCCAGTTTGCCTTCGCACTTGAGAAGGATCAACATCATAGAAAATAGGCAAAACTACCTGATGTAACCTCTGTTTGCAATCGAGAATTTTGACAAGTTCATCGAGACACCAACTAGACGAAGCATAATTTTCTGAGAAAACAACAATGGCAACCCTAGATTGTTTAATTGCTTTCTCAAGTTCTGTTGAAATGACGTCTCCCTTTCTCAATTCTTCATCATCTATGAAGGTATGAACTCCAACTTGACACAATTGGGTGTAAAGATGACCGGTGAAGGTTTTGCGAGTATCTTCACCTCTGAAACTAAGAAATACATCATAAGACAAGTGGGAAGAAGTAGATGATTCTCCTACAACAAATTGAGTATTCATATTTGATGACAATAAATTAAAGAGATTTTTAGTCAATTTTTTGTTTAATTAAATAGAGATGAGTGAAGCAGCTCATTATATACCCACAAGTAATTGTTTGTTCCTGGAAAATTAATTTTGGGTCAACTCATTTATAATCCCCCAAGGAAAGTTAACAGAAATGAAAGGGAAGTTTCCAAGATATTTCATAGACATGTTTCGTCTATTTTTAATTGTTCACACTAATAAAAATAATAAAGATTTTTATTTTGTATCTCTGATAATTCACTTATGGACTAGAGCGACTCTAGTAGATAATTAGGTGACTTGCTTTCACATTAACTTGTCAATGGGATGAGATGATGCCAACGTAATCATGATCATATATTATATGAAATACCCCAAGGAATACAAAGTGTAATTACTCGGAAGCCAAAAAGAAATTAAAGAGAAGAGCATTTGTAAATGGTGGGAGAATTTACATGAAGGAAACTTAAGGACCATTGGTTATACATTCACAAAATGAGTTTTTATGAAGACAGAGATAATTCGAGTCTGATATCATGTTCAAAGGAGCTAACTTTACATCAATGTAAGGGACTAGTCAATTTACAAATTTCAGGACCCAAACTGAAGAGGGTTCGATTACATCTTCCCTGTGAAATGAAGACGGTAGATATCATAACACTTATCTTGAAAATCTTCATATCACAAACATTTATGAGAACTATATTCACTATACATATTCAATTCAATTCAATTCTTTTAACTAAGGTTTAGTGCAGTTGAAGAAAGTAGCAGTATACAAATGGAAAGAAGTTGATTCAGTCATCACTCATTCCCAAGCTTTATCCAAAGGAAAACTATCAGAACTTTGCTCTTTTATGCCTTGCTGAAGTTTTTCTGGAAATGGGGAACACCAATACTCGTCCACGACTGCCACCAAACATCATTTTCCTTTTTCTTTTTCTATTTGTCTTCTTTTCTTCTACTACTTTTTTTGCCGGGAAAGAAGTAACATTGCCATGTTGGTCTAAATATAACAGCTGTACTCCTATCTTCTTTACTATGGCTCCGCCAGTGCGATCCTCTACTCTTATCTGTTCCCCGCCATTGATGTTCAGGCCTTTAAAAGGTGTATCATTTGAGCAAGGGATGTAATATACACATGATACTTCTCCACTGTCAGGTTTATCAGTATCCCAACTAAAATAAAAATCTGAACGCTTTATATGGGCAACAGTAACAACAAAGTGTTGAAGACGGATGGATATATTGCAAAAGTGGCAAACAAACCAGAGAACCATTCCTAACAACTTATAGTCATTAGTATGTAGTGTGGGCATAGTCAAACAAATAGATGGAGCTGTTACTTTATTGCTGAACCAATCTGGAATCTCATTGCTTTCGAGATAAATTTGTACCTGCTGCTTCATCAGACAAATTAAGACACAATTAGATCATTAATTAATAATGTGATACGAGAGAGAGATCAGAGAGAAGGAGAGGGACTAACCTCCTGATGCAGTGGATGTTTTCTAGATGGAATTGATAGAGCAGGGGTACTAAAGAAGCCTTCATCGAATGGATTCTGCAGACAAGTACAATTATTCATGTCGATCCTCTCTATTGAAGGGAGGTTGTCCAAATCTGTAATCTTGACCAGTTTTTGGCAATTACTAAGATAAAGAATTTTAAGCTTCTCTAAATTTGATATTGACGGGAGTGTTTGAAGATTCTTACAATCATTCAAATACAAGACATATATTCGAAACAAAATTAGATAAGGATTCTATGCGGCAGACTCTTCTTTGAGAAAAACTCCTTTTGGCCTCTAAAGTTTCATCTCCCACTCGCAATTTTTTAAGATTTCTCAACATTTCAACAGATCCAGGCAACTGTTTTATACCCGTACCCCATGCACAAAGATGAGTTAGGCTTTGCATATCTCCAATGTCAACTGGTAGTGTTTGTAAAGATGAGCAGAAAGAAATGTTCAAGTATTCAAGGGATTTTAGCTGGCATATGCTGCTCGGAAGATCCGTAATCTGTTTGCAACCACTCAATTGAAGATCAATTAGTCTTTCCATATTTCCTATTGACGGATGGATCTTCTTTAGACTTGAGCAATTTTCAAGCGACAAAGTTTCAAGACTTCGTGAACCCCTGAAGTTTGGAGTACTTCTGAGGCGCTTGCAATCAGAGAGATTCAGCTCCTTCAAACTTCTACAACACTAAAATGTAGACAAAATATAACTTCAATTAACATTTTCCTTCACATAATTGCAATATAACAGTACACGTGAAATTGCAGAATTGAGAAATGAACCTGCAAATTCAAGCCAAAGTCTTGGACATCGCTCCCTTCCATATTCAGAACTACAAGTTTTTCAGCTGGAAAATTTAATGGTATACATTTCAAAGGACATCCTTTCCAAGACAACCATCTGAGCTCCTTGGACAATAGCTCAAAATCTCCACTAATATGTAAGTCGTCGATTTTAAGCACCCTAAGTTTTATCATTTTCTGAAATGCTTTTGTGCTCAGCTTCACACCCTTTAATGCATGTCGTTCTAACACCAATACTTCTACATTTTCGGAACCCTGTAATTTAGTAAAAACAAAAGTACGAGAAATTAGGAGAGAGTGGTTGGCAAACAACTAGAGATAATTTACTATCCAAAGAAGAATTAAGCACAAATGAATTGAGTTCTTGTGGTGAGTGGTGACAACCTAAATTATAAGAAAATTATATCAAATTAAATAAAATAAAAAGACAAAAAAAAGTATTAACCAAGATAAAGATAATGAAATTTACTGACTTTATTTCCTTGTAGAACATCACAGACTTCTTGAGGGTTGAACAATCTACTCCGTTTTCCAGAGTCTCGAGGTGATTCCCTGCGAACGATTTCTCTTCCCATATCCCGCACAAGATCATGCATCACCAAACAACGCCAATCCCTTTGGAGCAGGTGTCTTTTGACTAGAGTTGCAATTGCACTTTCACAATAAAAACCACAGGCGTTTAATGTTTTGGTAACTTCATCCTCATCACATCCATGGAAGGCGCATGCAATATCAAGGAAAACACCCTGAGTATTATCATCAAGTCCATCAAAGCTTATCTGGAGAATCTTTTGAATATCAAAATGAGGAATTGTTCTTAGTTTTTTGAACTCGTTTCTCCATTCTTCTACGGATCTCCCTTGAAAATGTGACCCCAATGTCTCAAGAGCTAATGGTAGCCCACCTGAATATTTTATTATGTTTTGGGCCAGCTCAACATATTCATGGGGTGGAGAAAGACTGTTAAAAGCATGACAAGAAAAAAGTTGTTGAGCTCCATTGTCATTTAAAAGTTTGGCCCTGTATATCTCACTTGTTGTAAGCCCATATAGCAAATGCTCGTCTCGGGTTGTAATAATTATTACACTACCAGAGCCAAACCAACTTCTTTCTCTTGTTAAGGATTCTAATTGGCTTCTATGATCCACGTCATCAAGAACAATTAGAACCTTCTTTGACCCAAGTCTTGCTTTGATTAGATTGACACCTTCAGCAACACTATCAACTTTGAATTCCTTAGTTTTGAGAATTTGACAAAGTAGTTTTTCTTGTAGCTTGACTAGACCCAATTCTTCAGCTTTTGATCTAATGTCTGAAAGAAAGCAACTACCACCAAACTGTTGAAATATTCGATTGTAGATAGCTTTTGCCAGAGTTGTTTTTCCAATTCCACCAACGCCACATATACCAACCATGCGAACTTCATGCTCACATCCACTTTGCAGTAACAACTCTATATGTTTGATAGGAGAATCTAATCCAATTGGGTAATGAGCAACATCTAGAGGTGTCTGGTTGGCCTCTTGCAGAACTTGTTTTATAATACTTCCAATAAATTTTGATTCATGCCTACGGTTTTTCAGCAATAACAGAAGTTAAAATTAAAAAAACGAAACTTTGATATTTGAAAATATTTGATGAACAAAACAAAATTCATACCCAACAGACAATAGCCAATAGGGAAATTGAGGTTAGAGAATGGAGATTGTCCATTACTACTACTCCCTCGTCCCAATTCATATGATGTAGTTTGATTTGACGTGGAATTTAAAAACTATAGAAATATTTTGAAATTTTCCATAATTAACCAACTTATAAGATTAGGCAAACACTTAAATTTAAAATCTTATAGTTGAATTAAGAAGTGTTACCCATCAGCAACATTTCGCAAATCCCATCCAGATAAATTCGCAGCTTCAGTCAGTGCAGCTTTCCACTTCTCCACTCTTTGAACTCCAAATGATCGTTCCTTGTGTTTTGCCAAAGCTTCACCAACACCCATTTTGCTTTCGCACTTGAGAAGGATCAACATCATAGAAAATAGGCAAAACTACCTGATTTAACCTCTCTCTGCAATAGAGAATTTTGACAAGTTCATCAAGACACCATCTAGACGAAGCATAATTTTTGGAGAAAACAACAATGGCAACCCTTGATTGTTCAATTGCTTTCTCAAGTTCGGTTGAAATGACGTCTCCCTTTCTTAATTCCTCATCATCTATGAAGGTATTAACTCCGACTTGACACAATTGGGTGTAAAGATGACCGGTGAAGGTTTTGCGAGTATCTTCGCCTCTGAAACTGAGAAATACATCATAAGACAAGTTGGAAGAAGAAGATGATTCTCCTACAACAAACTGTGTAGGCATATTTGATGACAATAATTTTAAGGGATTTTTAGATAATTTTTTGTTTTAATAATGAAAGAAAGATGAGTGAAGCAGCTTCTACATATACCCACAGGTAATTATTTGTTCCTGGAAAATTAATAATGGGTCAAGTCATTTACAATCCCCAAAGAAGCATGACAGAAATGAAAGGGATGTTTCCAAGATATTTCTTAGAAATGTCTCGTTCATTTTTATTTGTCATGATATTAATAGATATACGACTTAAGTCATCGATAGTCCTTTAAAGTTGTCAACATAATTCTTTTAGACACTTTAATATTAATGAATATTTATCCACTGAACATAAAATGACAATTAGTTTTAAAAATATTGTGCGTGTAATTCACACACATTATGTTGACAAAATCACGAATAGAATTACGACACGTAGCACATGGGCCCACAATTTTAATTTTGAAAAATAAAAAATATTTTTCAGCCTTTAATAATATAGAAAAAATTAAATTGATAAAAAAAAATCTCTCCCCCCACCCCCACCTAACCCCGCACCCCATCTAACCTATTGCCATTTCTTCTTCATCTTCTTCTCTGTCATTCCGCCATTGCCATTCACCATTGATTCCTCCGGCGATAACAAAAAAGAAAATGTCGAGCCCCACCTCATCCTGAATTCACCCACCAAATCCTTTCCTCTTTTTTTCTTCGTTATATTCTATTCCTCCGGCGGCTATTGCGATTGTTGACACTCAATTTTGGACCTCCACAATATAAATTAATCATTGAGCTTCTTCAATTTCAAGCGATTAAAAATAATTAGTTTTAGAAATTTTTCAAAAAAAAATAAGTAATAATATAGTTCGCAAGTTGTTTTAAATAGTCTTGTCACTTTTTATAATTTTTAGATAATATATATGTTTCACATAATTATGTATATAATTAGTATATTTTATGAATATTCGAAAATCGTCTCAAAAAGATTTTGTTTTAATTAAATATTTGGTTAATTAGTTAGTTATATAATAGTTTATATCTTAAATTATTTAGTTCATATTTGAGTTAATTATTTTATTTCGTTAAGATTAAGAAGTTCATTAATTAATTTATGTTTAACTCATCTTGTTTAAATTTTAGCCGATTTCACCAATTTAATTCTATTAGGCTATAATTGAAATCCATTATTTAATAACAATTTTTAGTCAATTGCCTATCCCATTTTTTTTTAAAAAAAACAATTTTTGGGCCACTTCCTAAAGGCCCAAGTCTAATTCCCTATACAACAAATAATTCCAGCCCATTCCAAACAACAACTCAACAATAATTCCAATTCAATACCCCTTTTCCAGCAACACCCACAATCAACCGACCCGACATCACTTCTTCTTTTCCCTTACGCCTACAACCCAACAGCCGCAATAACATACCAACAATACCCCACCCCTACGTCTTCTTCTTCACGCGCAAATGCAGAAACCCAGAAACTCGGCCAGCGAACCAAATCACGCAACCCAGAAATCGCGCTGCAAAAATCTCATCCAACTACCCTGCAAAACCCATACCCTAGCAGCCTCAACGTCAATCCCTCACGACTCCTTTCCCCATTTTTTCAGGGATTTCCAAATCTCTTCACTAATGGCTTAGGAAAAAAGGAATTCGGATTTCAAATTCAATTTCCCACTCGTTTTCCCTCATAAATCGACCCCCTATTTCCCCTATAAATAACCCTCTACACTTAAGTAAATGGGACAGGTTTTAGAGCTTGGTTCTTTGACAATACTCATTTTTACATTCAAGAAATTTTAAAGCGATTTTCTAATTCTAAGTTCTAAGAAAGGTTTCGTCTGAAGTTACTTTGAATTTCTTGGTTTGCTGCTCGAGTCAAAGTTGTGCGAGAAGTCGCTCTCTTTCAAGCTCGTTGTCGTCCAGTCGCTGCTCCGAATAATGTATACTTCTTCATTCTACTTTTTTTTTTCTTATTCTGACTGTAGTTTGCTGTTTGGTATGGCTGATTGATTTTATACCTCCTTTGTTGGTTTAAGTCTTAATTTTCTGCTTTTAGTACAATAGTATTTGCTTGTTTGTTCTGTTTTCTCGCTAGTTCTCAGTAAGAAATAGAGTTCTCGTTCTCGTTGAGCTATTAGCCTTTTGTTCCCGAGCATGACTAAATGTGTATATATTAAATTTTGGAAGTTTGGCATCAAGCTATTGCTACTCTTATTGTGTTGATTTTCATTGCCTTGTGGTGATTTTTTGCGTTAGTCCGTCCTTGCTTATCATGACTCTGTGGTAATGTTTAGTGTTCGACGTCACATTTTTCGTTCTTTCACCTCAAGTTGAAGGAATGAATCAAGACGTCAAGATTTCGGTTTTGTACTATACTTATTGTAACCCATTTTGATTCTTCTGACCTTCTTTTTCTTGGAAGTCAAGGCTTTTAAGTCTTTCTCCACATCTGCTAGAGTTGCTTGAAGTTTATCCATGGATCCATTCAACTTTTCATGTGCTAGCTTTGCACCATCGAGCCGGCGTTGTGCGTCAGAGAGGGCCTTTTCGTGTGATTCTTTAGACATATTTGATGATCTTAAACTATCATACTCTGCGTACGACTTGAAGAAATTCTCGACATAATTCTCTAAAGAAGAAACATCAATAATGTTTACCTTTCTAATCTCCTCAAGAGTTGAAGCAATACTTGACTCCAATTCTGTAAAGCCATATGAAGAACCTAAGGAAAATTGTGTAATCCATCCACACAATGCGCCCCACATCTCAGAAACAAAGGTTGATTTGGCATGGTAAATGGTTTTTTGTGGCTCTAAAGTAGGAGCACCAGGTCGCAAATGGCCTACTTGGTGATTTTCTTGGCGGAACTACTTCCAATGAAGGCATCATATCATTCAAGGTGACTTTCTTGGTGGAACTACTTCCAATGAAGGCTGATCATCATTAATGAAAGAATGACAGTTTTTTGCAGCCGCATCAAGATCATTAAGATCTACTGTGAAATCTGCAACCGCACCATTGTTAAGGTCGCCACCATATAGTTCTTGAAGGTCCAACTAAAAAAAAAATGTAGGAACAAAAGATGATCAGATTCAAAACTTTGAAAAAAAAGAGGAGGGGACCTTACTTGTTTTGCCAATTCAAACAACGAGGCTGGGTTCGAATCCTCATCAACAAAGTCGTTATCATCAATGACAATTGTATCTAAAATATCAATACCACAACAAATATCATCTAGCTCTTGTGCCTTTCTTTTTGGACGATTCCAGTGACGATCCGTTGGACTGGGAGATGCATTGGGTCATCCAACACCATCTGGTAAAACATACAAATGAGAAATTTCATCACAAGGCATCTCAAGGTTTGACGTTTGGTCATTACCATTGTCTGATGATACATGAAGTTCACTTGTTCCACAAGAACCATGGCCAACTTTAGGAGCAGGTGAAGTCGCCTTTGAGGCTAATGTGAGGCGCCTCAATTTTGATTTCGCAGGCACATCCTTATCTTTTGAGGTTTTTGACTTGGATGAGGTCTTAGCGACTTGTAGAGTATCATTTGACTTCACTTGAGATTTGGAAGAAGGATGTTACTTTTCCTTTGATTGATCAGAAGCCCCTTTAGATGAAATGGATGTAGAGTCTTGCTTCGTCTTCTTCAAAATGATGCGGAGGTTTCCCTGGGAAGTATTCAGCCTTTGGGATGGCCACCAGTCTACATACTCGCGGGTCATTAAAAGAGCAACCTCTAATGGGCACGTTGGAATCATGATTTTAGAAAAAGTATTAAGTCGAAAAGAGGAATCCAAAGTTGCACCAATGTTAATAATGTACCATCGTAAGGACGCTCCATAAGATCTCCGGGAACATCTTGACAAAAAACGAATTGTTGACTAAATCTGATAGGGCTGTAAGACTCCACGATGAAATTTGAATCATGCCTAAGGGTTACATAGCCTGAACGAAGGCTTATGATATATTCGTTCCACGAATTTGAAAGCTTGCCATTATCAGTAAGGTGCAAATCCCTCCTTTGCAGCATTGCTAAATGATGGAGGCGACGGGAATCATCCTATTGAAATAACTTTTGGGCGTCAGTAAAATCAAAACACTTGGCCATCTTCTCGCCAGAAAGTTTGCAAAGAGGTATCGATCAATGTGAACGATTGGCACGATGATGAGTCCCAAAGTATTCCCCAAGCCAACCACACTCAAGTTTGAAGAAGTAGAGATTTCTTTCAGGCCGCGATATATGCTTGCAAAAACTGGGACCGCTAAGAAGAATTTCTTTCCATGAGCCATCAAACTCGCAACTTTAAAAACACTAGCGCGCACATGGTTGACTTTCTTATTTGGAAGCACAAATTTGCAAAGCCAACAAGCAAAGAAGGCTGCCAAGTTAGTCTCATCTCTAAGTGATTCTTCCACATCTAACTCAACAAAATATGTCTAGAAGGATTATGGTTTAATCTTGGCTTTGTGGCTCGTACCTTTGACACCTTTTGCGGAGGCTCGGCATATTTATTAGGTCCTCTAAACCAAAACTTCACCCAATCATGGACAAACACCTCCTGGAGATCATCTTTCGCTAATATGTAGAAGGCCAAAAACAAATATCGACAACTTTGGGGAAGAAGCAATTCTTTTTGAGTATCCGTCTGTGTCAATTCTTTCGCTGAGGGAACGACTTCGTCATAAAAGTGCCCTTGTACGGGGATACCTCCAATGGCTTGTAAGTCCCAAAGTGATATGGACATCTCTCCAATGAAAGTAGAAAGCGTATTGGTAGATGGGCGCCAAAGTTCACAAAAAGCATGGAGTACATTGTCGTCATAGTCGTACGTGAACAAAGAAATATATACAGCGTCATAGACCTTGATGAGCTCCAAATTCTCCTTGTGGCGGGGCAGCCGTCCTCTACCCATTCCCAGTAGCCAGGTGTGTAGCAAACATTGCCAAAGTTAGAAGAGGGAACACGCCAAATGTTGAAACTTCCATCAGAATGAGAAGATTTGGAAGATGTTGCGTCATGATGAATCGCGGATTTCAGTAAAGGAACCTCATGCTAGTAGCCTTGCTCGAGAAGTTTCTCATAATGTCTTTGGTATCCATTTTTTACCATTCTTTAAGGAGAAGAGATTCATCATATGCCCCAATAACAAGGGAGAAGACGCTGATAGCAGGAGGTTGAACCTCCAAAAGTAGAACTTTAACATTTGGATTTTGTTGGTCGTCGCCCACTATTTCAAGAAGAGGATGCGGCGAATCTTGGTCGCGGAAGTGCATCATGTTGCGGGATCAAAGTCGTATTTCTCTATCAAAAATCTGAAAAAAAAAAATTAAACAAAAGAATAAGTTCAGATTTGTATGAACATGTCCAAAGTAAAGGTGGTAACTTCAAAAAAAAATTACGGTTGGTGAAAGGCTGATTTCAAATAGAAAACCTAATCAACACAGATGCAATCTAATTGTGGTTTTCGTATATGATGTATCCCTATGAATTTACTTTCCAACACCGCAAACCGCTTGTGATTTCGTTATTCCTACGTCGAGATATGAATTTTTCCGCGAAGTCGCACAAAGCTGATGCGTTCAGTTTATCAGAATTTTAGGCTGAATTCAAAAAAATCACCTGAGTAAATTCGAGAGTTGTCTGATCGTGATTTTCGGATATGTTGTAGCTCTATGAGTCTATTTTCTAGAAAATCAAACGGATCACAATTTCAATATCCCTACAATGAGATATGAATTTTCTACCAAAGTCGCGCTGAGCTGAAAAACAAGGGTGACGAAAATCAGAGTTGAAAAAGAATTTTCTTGAGAGAGAAGGTCTCAATTGAACTCGATGATGTGGCAATGCGATATACAATCACCGGGTGAATGTGGGTATATATAGATTTCAAAATATGAAGACATCAATTTGATTCCTACAAATTATGGAAGATTATAATTATGGAAAGTTTAGTTCCTACAAATTATGGAAATTATGGTAAGTTTTCATAGGAATTAAATTATGGAAATTTTCCATGGGAATCAAATTATAGAAATTCCATAGAAATCAAATTATGGCAAGTTTTCATAAGAATCAAATTATGATTTTTTTTTAAAGAAGTCGAGTTATGAAAATCTCATAGAAATCAAATTATAGTAAGGTTTTCTCGAAAACTACATGGGGAGTAAAAAAAAAAATGCCCTGAAGGAGAATAGACTCGCGTAATGAGAATTTAAATTTCTTGCGTTTTATTCAAGTGATTGAGCAAAGTTAAAAAAAAATAAAAATCACCGGCAGGGCATTCAACCCCAAAGAAAGCAACGCCTAAAATTTGCGTCGAAATCACAAGCTCTGTATCACCAAGTCAAACCTGTAGACGCAATCCTTGCTCATCGAATTGGCGGTCGTTTTGTAGTTGATGACCCAAATAAAATTACCAAACTATGAAGAAATGTCATGCGATAAGTCTTCATGAGCTCGAAACACTTCAAGTTGAAAATGAGTTGATAAACAATCGAAAGTCAAATGATCTCTTACAAATTAGAGAATGTTGTCATGAAGACTCCAGTAAATGTTGACATCAACATATCGGCATAGTCATTTCTCACGAAGCTTCAAATGTTTCTTGAAAGATCAACTACGGAAAAAAAAAATATTTGCTTCACAAATACTTCAAGGCTTGTCTTTACAAGTTCAATAAATCGAGCACCCCAACAAGCCTCGAAGCAGGGGGCATTTGTAGACAGTGAAGTTTTATTGATAAATCCATACTAAATTTGGATTAAATCTTAAATTCATGATACGTTGACCAAGTCAAATTACTGGTTAATAAAGTCGGATTAATATTTAAGTCAAAATGATATGACTTAAATCAAGTCCAAATAACATTTGGGTCAGTCCATTAAATTGACAAGATGAGCCCAACTCATGTTCTTCAAGCCCAAGGGTCAAAATTGCTTGGACCAAAATACTCCTAAAGCCCTAGCTCAAGCCTATATAAAGAGGTCTTCATAAGACCAGAAGACACACACATACATACACACAGAAATACATAGTTGCTCTTCATTGGTGATCTGCAAGTCTTCCGCATACAAAGAAGTCTTCGCTCCAAGTATTGAGCCGCAAGTATTCCGCCAAATCAAGAACATCTGTGGAGAGAAGAATCAAGGGATTACATATCTTTTTAAGAGATTTTATAAAGATTGTAACCTTCGCATTAATTCAAATACAAATATTATTGTTTGCTTGCTATTCTTCTTTTCCTGTTTACTGTATTTTAGGATTGAAACTTTAGACGCTTACAATATGTATCTATTTATTCAATGGGAAATTTTTTCAAATGTCAATATTTTAGCATTTAAGAGAACCCATTAGCCACACTTTCAATATTTATTTAAAATGTCAATATTTTATTTTGTTATATTGTTGATTTATGTATTTTTTTTATTTATTTAACTCAATAAAATACAACTAAGAAAATAACAAATTAGAGAAAATCATGGGAGAGAATCTTTCAAATTAAGTAAATAATGCTGAAAATCTATTATTACTTACTTTACAGATTAGGAGACTAAAATAGGCACAAATTCTCTCATCTTCCTCATCATCCATTAACGACTTTCAATTCTCCATTGATGATCCTCCATTGAGTTATGTAATAGTGAAAACTAAAAATTGTATCCAGTGATCAAAATTGTATTACATGACTGTCAAATATTTTTTCTTTTATTTGTATTATAAAAATATTATTGATTGCATCTCAATATAATCTAATTATTACATATGAATACAATTTAAGAAAGAATACAAGATTCTGGAATAAAATAGCATACATAGTTGAAATAATACAATCTTTTGAGTGTCACGACCCAAAAATGGACGTGATGACACTCGTCTTAACCCATCAAGATAAGTCAGCCTAAAACTCAACCATTACAATAAAATGCGAAAGTTTTTATAATAAACTCAAAATACCCCCAAAATCTGGTTGTCACGTGTACAGGCCTCTAAAGTATTACAATTGAATCAAAAGAAAAATACGAGTCTCATATGACATTGTTGCTAGAGTAGAACAAAATCATAAACAGGAGTAAGAAGGTCTGCTGAGTTGACAAACAGCTACCTCACAAATCTCCAAGAAGCCTCAGAAAAGAAGAGAATTTATCACAAAGGTCTGGGCTAGTAACCTACAAAAAAAAAATGTAGTAGCAAGGGGTGAGTATCAAACCACACGGTACTCAACAAGCAAACCTCTAAACACAAGCTAAGGGAACAGAATACGGGTACTCCTTACACCCCATCCGAACCTCCACAACTACAATCTGCATAAAACCAACCCAACCTAACAGTTCACAATCCACATAGCACATATCTCAACAACAACATTCTAACAATTTCATATTCTCAACAACAAGCTCAATATTCATCAATTACAATCTGTACGACTACAACCTGCTTAAAAACTAGTCCAACCAAACAGTTCATAATTCACATAGCACACAGCTCAACAACAACACTCTAATAATTACATATCCTCAACAACAAG
>JAJOOS010019614.1:0-13757 GCA_029582725.1 Solanum chiquidenum
TGTATGACAACACTTTGAAGTGTAGTCCTTGCCCATGTGCATACCACAATTTACAGTCCTATGGCTACACTTTTAAGTGTGGCCATATCATTTTGGCTATAAAATATTTATATGCCACAATTTCTAATTAAAAAACACCAATATTATTTTGCAATAAATAATCTCAAGCATTAAATTGGCTCACAAGTAATTCAAATATATAGATTTGCAATAAACTTCAAAAGATAGTACGTCTTGTGTATTTACACATACTTATACAACAATATTATAAATATGTGTACACAATTGTTCAAAAAGTACTTTTACAATAGTTCAATATATTCTAGCAATGAATATATTTCACAAATCAAATATAATGTATTCAAACTACTACAATAGTTCAAAAACTCTTCACCATCATCAACTTCAACGAGATCAAGTTGACTTGTGGCGACCCTTCAAATTTGATCACCTCAATTTCCCTACACACTTAAAATGAAATTAAAAATCAAAACAAACCATGTACAACAAATCTGATTGCAGCAGTTATAGAAGAGGCAAGAAATTCCAAATTGCATATTGCAGCAGTTCCAGATTGCAGATTGCAGATTGCAGACTGCAGATTTTTTGAGTTCAGGCAGCACTGTATTATATAAGATTGCAGCAAATATATAACAGGGGCAACAGGAGAAATATCCAAAGATATTCTAACGCAGACATGTAAATCAGGATAGCAGTCGCACCAAACAAAGCATGGAAAAAGAGGAAAATCAACTCCAACCACACCAAGACACTCTACTGCAGACAAGGTAAGTCTCATAACTATGTTCCTAGTCAAGTTGGTAACACTAATTCTGAAAATCATTTACAATCTGTTGTAAATGAGCAAGTCAGTCAAAATGCTATTCCTTTGAGACATGAACATAAATAAGTTGTTGTTAGTGACAACCCTCAAAAACAAAATGATACAACTAACAAAAATGATCCTAGTAACAAAGGAAAACAGGTTGTTGTTAGTGACAAACCTCAACAACAAAGTGAAAAGTACACACAACTCATAGACTCCAAAGATTAGCCATCACCTGCTTAAGCTAAATGTCTTAGTGTTGTCCTTGTAGGATTGTGTTTGATTGCCAATTTCATGTTGGTTTATTGTAGTAGAAGTTGTATTAAATTAGTATGAGGTTGATGAATGAGGCCAGTTATGCTCCATGGAGGTGCAATGCTATTGTTGTACCATTTGGTCACTTGCTCTGAGTCAACCTCAAGGATGTTCTGCTACAGTCATGCTGGATACACCAAGCCATTCCAATATTGGCTGCTTCAACTTCTGCTTTATTCTGCACCTGCCTCAGATGTGATTTTGGCAACTGAAAAAAGAAAGAACAAACACTACTGCTCAATTGACAAGGAAGATTATATCAAGCAACTTCATTCCTAAAAAGCATCAGTTTTGTACAACAGATAACCACTTCAACCTTTCAGTGGTAGTTTAACCTAAATTCACCACGAGAAACTGCAGCAATTATTAACATCAATACAATTTATTTGAATTCATAAAGTAAGTTAGAGGAGTAAATGACCAAGATTATAATTAAAATAATAAATTTATATTCTTGGTTGCCACTAAAATGTACCTTGGACGAGAAGATGAAGTATTTACATAAGCTGCAACATTGCCGGTTAGAGGAAAAGGAGAACCCACAGAAAGAATTTCCCTTATTCGGTTTTAGGAAATGAAGTAACTATCTGTCACACAAAAAGGTCAAGTTTGAGAATGCAAGAAAGAGTAGGATGAGATACTTTTATCTAATGTGGTCTTTTGATCATGAATTAAGAGAGTTGTGTCGTAGGATAAGGTTTTTTCTTCCATCAACTGTCAGGGATAAGCCATATCTATCTTAAGCTACGATTATATCCTCTTGAAATGTCATACTAAACAATCTTGCACCGATGTGAAGATAGATTGCCCAGTGGTTGTTGCAAGTGAAAAGAACTGAAATTTAAAACACTTTAAAATGCAGACGAAAGCACTGGTGCAGCTACAAATTACAAATTACTAGTAAATATTCTTACAAATTACTTTGTGGCTCCAAAATTGAGAATATTTATGGCAACTTAAGAACATACTTGAGGGATTAAGCAAACAATTCATTCTCAAATCTCTCTTTTTCTTTTTACAACCTTAACATTACCTCTTACGGACTCTAATATTCTAGCATAACGAATTATAGCAGAACTCTGCTCTACTCGCAAAATCTTTAAGACTTGAGAAAACTTACTAAGTTCATTCCTTGCAGATTGTTAAGAACTTCATAAATTCTTCTGAATATCTGCCTTTCTAGTGCATTCTCTAACTTTAGCATAAATGTCAAAATTTCAGGAACTGTAACTTGTACTTTGCATGACTGAACAGGAATCAATATCTGATAAATGAAGAAGATCCAACAAGATAAGAAGTTTTGTCTCAGAAAAAGTATTGTTTCAATATATGATCTTTTGGCAAACAGCAATGAATTTGCAATGTTTGGGGTGAATTTGCAGCAGGCCTGAGATTACTCACTTCAAAATAATTGCCAGAAGACAATGATTCGAAGTCACAGTGATAACAGAAAACAAAAGGCAATTCTTTCAATATAAAAATATGCCAACACAAAATGCATGTCCAATTTGCAGAACCTACTTCAGTACTGAAGGAAAAATGGAACTAGCTCAACCTTGTGCGCAAGTATAAGATCTTTCATTACCCGTGAATTCGTATTGCCATCTTTTCGGAAGCAGATGTAACAGCTTGATATCGAACAAGGCTTTCCTCAATGCTGCAATTAATGTTTGACTTTGAGAAAGATTCTGAAGCTGATGCAAAGACTGCTACTTCTTTCATCCTGGCTGCAACAACTATAATATCTCATGGATGTAATATCTAACGTCAAAGTCAGAAAGAATTGGATAAAGCACTTCAAAATCTGTGTTATTCACCTATTCAAATATAAGACTTGAGGTCTTCGACAGCTGATCTCTAACAACATCGAGTAACTTCACAATATTAGGTTCACCACAATGATTCTACAGTATCTTAATCTCAGCTTGATCTGCAGTAAGTGACAATAATGGACAAGTACCCGAGCTAAATAAAGGTGCAAATATATGATGTAATAAACAAAAGAGCATGATTCAAAGTGCCAACAAAAAGGAAAATGCACATATAACTTGCAGATACATGATAGTCCAAAACTCATAAGTAATCAAGAGATACTACAACAAGTTAACAAAACAGTAAAGTTAAGAGATACACATGAAAAACCTCATTTGGCTAAAGAATGAAAGATAAAGAAAATCAAAACAAGGAGATATCTGATTGAGCTTGAAGAATATCAATAATACATTAAGTAGCTCATAAACATAGAACTACGAAATCACAATCCCTTTTAAAAACTTGAACATTCTAAGAAATTGCTTAGGATCATAGATACAATGACTTCCCAATTTTAAGAACATTAACAAGGCTTCTAAACGTTTAAAAAGTTTGGCGAAAAAAAACAAAAAAATATTTATGCATGTAGTAATTAGAGATCAAGGATGCTGCAACATTAGTGCAAAATGTGATAAATTAAGCTCCAAAAGGTGCAAGTAGCAGAAACATGTGACTTAGTAATGATAATACTTCTAGATGTAAGTGGTGGATAAAGGTAAAAGAAAGGTTATAACCTGAACAGAGATTCTCCTTTTATTGTAGACGGCTTCACCGGGTACCAATTCTTAGTACAAAGATCATCTTCCTTGCCCTTAGCAATGAACACGCCTCTATGTCTATGAGGCTCCACCAGAACCTTACTACCACCCTTAGCAATGAACATGCCTCCATTGCAAAAGAGAACAAGTAAACAAGAGCTAGGCTTCAAGATTAAGACAAATGGCAACCTATTATGTTGTTGTTTCCCCTTCTTTTTACACATACTACATATGTTGGATAGCTGAATTTTCCTTATCATCATATTATACTGAGTAAGGCATGTCTCATTCAGAACTGTCCAGGCGAATATCAAAACGTATGTGGGTAATACAACTACGAGCTAGACTCCCAAAAATCAACAAAAATTTTATATGCAGACACAAGAATATCAAAACCCTAAAGCTAAAATTTAGACTTTCAAAGATACAATTTCTTACCTGATAAACCCTATTCCAACAAAATGTGATGAAGCTTTAAGACACCATCTTCTCAAGTGAAGCATTTTAGTGAGGCGTATTCATTTGTGAGGCGTAACCTTCAGCTCTTCAACAAGAAATCGTGAAATAGTGTTCTTCAGCCTGTCAACGTGAAATAGTGAAACCTGTGTGAATGCTTGACCGAAATCGTGTTCTTCAGAATTAGTTTGGAGAGAAAATCGTGCTCTTCAAATAGACGGAAGGTTTTTCTGATTTGGGGAAAAAGATAATGTTAATGTTTTATGACTTACCTGACAAACCTTCAGCGATTCAGCGAGAAGTTCTTCAGATTTTCAGCGTGTTCTTCCGTGATTCTGCGAGAAAGTTTGACGGAGAGAAAACTCTTCAGCTCGATTTGGGGGACTCACTGTGTTCTTCAGTACTTCAGTTCTGATTTGGGGGAAAGTATTTTTTAATCTTTTATGATATTATTTTTTTCTTAATAAAAATGGGAGGGAGAGTTAAAAATATTTGAGGGAATATAATATTTTAGTGAAAATTTTAAAGCCACACTTATATTGTGTTGTTTTTTCAATTATAAAAACAGCACACTTTAAAAGTGTGGCCATATATGTAAATAGGTGTTGCCAATTATATCATATTGTAACAACACTTATAAATCGTAGCTTATACCATTAAAGAGTACACTTTTGAAGTGTTGCCAATATTATCGTAACTAAAAGTTAAAAACTTTGGCTACGCTTTAAAAGCGTTGCCAAAACTACTTTGGGAAACACTTTACAAACGTAGTCCAGAATTAGTGTGGATGTAGACCTAAAATGGTGTAGTGGCTTGATTTAACGTCGCGGCACGATGCAAACCCCTTGATTACCAGACTTCATCAAGGTCCCATTCTTTAATCACCTCTTTAACCTCTTGCAATTGACCCAAGTAGACTTTGATCCTTTGAACATTCACCTTGAATCTCGTTCCTTCCTCATTTTCAAGTTCAACCGCTCCGTGTGAAAACACTTGTACCACTGTGAATGGCCCCGTCCACTTAGACTTGAGCTTGCCAGGAAATAAGCGCAACCTTGAATTGAATAGAAGGATTTTCAATCTTTTGATCATGGTACCTCTTCATATTCTCCTTATACAAGGCTGAACTTTCATATTCTTTTAGGTGAAACTCATCAAGCCCATTCAACTCATTCAATCTTTGACTTGATGCAGCATCCTAATATAAATTCAACTTTTTATATGCCCACACCTCTTTGTGGTCTAAATCTGTAGGAAAATTACAAGACTTCCAAAAAACAAGTTGGTAAGGGGACATACCTATGGTGTCTTGAATGCAGTGTAATAGGCCCATAAAGCATCATCAAGCTTTCTTGACCAGTCAGTTCTATTTGCATTCACAGTCTTTGTAAGGATCTGCTTAATCTCTCTATTTGACACTTTAACTTTCCCACTAGACTGCGGATGGTAAGGAATTTCTATGCTATAACGAACACCATACTTCTCAAGCAACGCCTTGAACAACCTATTACAAAAGTGGGAACCTCCATCGCTAATAATTACCCTTGGTTTACCAAATTTGGAGAAAATATTATTTTTCAAGAATGTGGTTACACTCTTCCCTTCGTTATTTGAAAGTGCGACTACTTCCACCCATTTAGCCACATATTCAACCACAACAAGTATGTACTTAATTCCATTTGAACTCACAAATAGACCCATGAAGTCAAGACCCCAAACATCAAACAATTCAATCACCAGTATATGAGTCATTTGGAGTTCTTGCTTCCTTGAAATACCTCCTTCTCTTTGGCAGCGTTCACAATACTTGGTAAAATTATGAGAATCTTGGTGAATAGTAGGTCAATACTACCCACACTGTAAGATTTTGTGAGCAGTTCGGACACCACTATGATGACCACCAACAGGAGACGAATGATAAGCTTCTAGTATGCTCATTATCTCTACCTCGGGCACTCGACAACAAATAATCCCATCAACACAAACATAAAAAAATAAGTCTCTTCCTAGAAAAACTTCTTCACATCAAACATGAATTTTTTCCTTTGGTGGAATGGGAAATACGATGGCACCACATCACTTCCTAAATAGTTGGCAAAATTTGCCAACCAAGGGATAAGATCAAATGAATAAGCCAATACCAGTTCGTACGGGAACGTATCATCTATCTCAAATACATCAGCTAACTTCATCGTTGCCTCTTCTTCTAATCTGGACAAGTGATCATCCACTTGTTTTTATGTTCCTTTTCTATCTTTCACTTCAAAATCGAACTCTTGCAGCAATAATACCCATCGAATAAGTCTCAGTTTTGCATTCTTCTTTTCCATAAGATACCTCAATGCCGATTGATCAGTATGCGCAATGACTTTAGTGACAAGCAAATAGGATCTAAACTTCTCAAACGCGAAGACTACATCTAGCGATTCTGGTTCGGTGACCGTATAATTCTTTTGAACAACATTCGCAACCTTGCTCAAATAGTAAATAGGATGAAGAATCTTCTCTAACGTATGCCCCCAATACTTTGCCAAGTGTTATCCCACTCGTATCACACGTGACTTCAAACGGTTGTCCCCAATCTAGTGAAATAATGATTGGAGCAAAAGTCAACTTCTCTTTCAGCCCCTCAAATGCTCTCAGAAAAGCATCATCAAACTCAAATTTCGTCTCATTTACGAGAATCTTGCACAATGGGCGAGATGCCAATCACACGAGAACTTGAAATTGAGCAATGAGAAAATGAAGCAAAGAAAGGAGAAAAACGTTCTAATTAAAGAAATTCTTTGAAAGATCAAGAAATAAAGAAAGAAAAAAAGAAAGAAAGAAAGAAGAGAATAAAATTAAAATGAATCCTCCAAAGTATGAAAGTGTCGCATATGGGCCATCGTATGTGAAATGAGAAAAAGTATGCATTGGATTAAAAAATGAAGAAAAGTGGTGAAGAGAAAAAATGGAAATTATTGTGTGTAGAGTTCAAGGAGGGTGTAGTCAATATTAATCAAATAATATCCTAACCTTACATAAGCCTACATTACAAGCTTGATGAAATCCTTTGTGATCTGTGGCCGATTTGTTTTTAGACAATAACGATTGAAAATAAAGGCAAGTCTATAGTGTGATACTTGTATTCATTAAATATTCTTTATGAGTGTGAGTGTTTGTAATTTTGTCCTTTTTCTTGTTGATACATGTGTGAGTAGTTTTGGGACATTCTTTCTTGTGAGGGAATGTGAATTAAGAATGTAGTGATTTTGAAAATTCCTAAATGAGTCAAATGAGAATGTGAAGTATCTAATGGTCTTCTGTCACTTCTTGATTATGATTTGTTGTTACTTTGTTCTTTATGAGTCTTGAAAGTGTGTGGCGATAATGAGGGGGTTTTAAAATGAAATTTTGTATGTGGTTACTATTTGTTAGAACCAATTGAAGTCATATTCTTTGTGCTTAAGTGATAGTTGTGAATTTGAAACAATTGGAAAGATGTGTGTTCTTGAAAGGAAAAGGTTCTTTGTAATTTGATACTAACTTGCTTGAGGACAAACAATGATTTAAGTTTAGAAGTTTTGATATGTGGGTATTTTTACCAACTTATATTATTTTTAAGCTTACATTATTGCTTTATTTATGTGAGGAAGGGTGCATTTGATGTGGTTGTTTTGATGTTTTGTAGGATAATGAGATACAAATATGATCGAGAAACAAAAGAAGAAACCAAGTGAAATCGACGCAAAAAGAGAACTAAAAACTGAAAATCAAAACTAGTAGTCAACTATGCATCATGGCCGTGTGTTCAATAGGTCATGATCACGGTCAACACTGAATTAAGGCATCGCAATCGCATGGAAGGTTGTTGGAATCACAGAAGCCTGGTAAACTTTGACCTTGCGATCGTGGTCAAACTCTCATGAATGCGATAGGTAAATCTGCCAAGCATTTAGGGCAGTCTTGGATATTCACAATTTGATCCCAAATTTGACTATACACTCATGCACAACCATTTTGGGGATTATCTTTTGACATCTTCACAATTTTTCCATACTTTAAGCTTGGGTATTAGATTCCATAGCAAGCTTCCTCACAAACACCATGGGAGTGAAGATTAAATGTTTGATTGTAACTATTTTTTATCCTTTCTTCAACTCCTTGATTTGTAATGCTTCAACTGTAGGTGTAATTGTTTATACACAATTTGGGTTTTGTGCTAGAAACAGACATATGATGGTTGGTTGATCTTCATCTTTTTATTTTTTAATTAATTGAATGTTTTCTCATTTATGAAATGGGTATTTGATTACCTAATCAATTCCATACATTAATTTATTTACAATGGATTCAATCACTCCTAGGATTTGCCCATTTAATTTGATTGAGTTTGAAAGAGTAAATTAATCTTGGGAAAGATTGATTGGTGCTAATTTGAGGTGTAACTACTCATATATTGGATTAGAGCTAGAAACAATGAAATCATTGCAATGCCTATAATTGGATTAATTCTCTTGCCACTTAGCTAGGTTTGATAGAACTAGTTGAGATATATTTTCCTACGGTAAAAGGAAGTAGGTGGATACTAAAGACTCCAAGGCAAATAAGGTCTTACCCATGATTACTTGAGTTTATATGAGATGAATATGCAATAGACCGTGTGGATGCTAATTGACTTCCCATTCCCTAATTTCTTCGGACTCCATGCTTGAAAAGGCCTTTGTACTTGTTCTCCTCTATCCGGTATCATTAGTCGTTACCGAAATCTTCATATTATACTTGTATCTTTCATTTGGATTCAAACTAGTAGATTGTAATTCTTTGTTTTTGTAGTCGCCATTATATTGTTCCTTATGGGATTCGACCTGAAACTTATACATTGCATTTTTATTACTAGAGACTTCCTACATGATTACTTGTATGATTCATAATTGAGTGTTATCAACTAGTGATTGCCTTAGAATTTCTATTCGAAGTTATTATGCCATAGAAGTCCTCTGATGTCATCTTGGATGGTTGTAGCTCTTTGTAGACCGATGTAGCAGACTTGGGTCTGATATAATGAATTCTTAGCTCAATGATAACTCTACTCTTATTAGATTCCCATCCATAATCTCTCTATTCTACGGTCCTGGCATATCCTTGCTTGTGATTTCAAGCCTGGTTTGTTACATTGGATTGAGTCATGGGTTTCAGGCTAAAGTAGGTCCCTTGTGACTCTAAAGATGGTTTCTCTTTATGGTACATCCCGCATGAAGATGTATGTATGATTATGGAGATATTTAGAGTGTTCTAGCCACAATTCAAGGTACTGGTACATCTCTGTTATCTATGATTTGAGACCTTGGAGCATTTCTACTAGCTACTGTTTGAGGCCCTAGCACACTTCTATTATCTAGGGTTTGAGTTTGGGCATACTTCTTCTAGTTTGGTTTAAGTTAAGATAGTATGGTTCTATTGGGTTCTTTGGGGTGCCTTTGTTGCAGTTCAAGTCGGGGTTGGTCATTTCAGTTTTGGATTACACTTAGACATACTTAGAGATAGTATTAGCTCTTATGATTACCGATTGGGCTTATGGAGATTTTTTGGGTTATTTACCTTTCAATTGCACACGAGTATACCTTTTGGGCTTATGGGGGTCTAGTTAGGTTTAGTTAGCTGCTTTGCTTTATTGCTTCGTTCCTTCTAGATTCACTATCTTTAATTAAACTTCGTGTTATTATTTTGATTATTTGACCTCTCCTTACCTCCTATTTTATCGCATTTCATATTGTATTTACTTTCTAAGCTCAATCGGTCTATGATGCCTTATGGGTACCTTTTGTTTTCATACTTATGCTACACTCTACATCTGCTTTCTTGATGCAGATCTGAGCTCCAGTCAACAACATTGATTCAAGCCTTTGCGGGAAATTCTAGAGACAAAGGGTGAGCTAGTGGCGTCTAGTTTGACTCATCTTCATATATATATAGTTTTTGGGCTAGTCTATTGTATTCGAGACAAGTCTATTTTAGTTGTATTTTGTAACTTGTACTTTTTAACAACTTTGTACTTTAGTCCACTAGGTTGTGAGATTGGATCTAATACTTGTACATAAGTGTCTTTTCTCATTTCCATTGTACTTTCCTTTTTTTTGCTATTATCTTCTCAGTGGTTGTTGATTCTTCCAAATATACCTATTACTTTTCATTTTAAGATATGGGGTGACTTACCTACGGGTGGGTTATAGTAGGTTTCATCATAACTCAAGTTTCCAGGTCGTGATGTTTCCTCTTTTTATGTTTTGTAGTTCTACATTATAATCAATTGAACTAACAAAGGGAAGGATGAAAAACCATTCTAGAATAAGATTAAAGTGTGAGAAGATATTGACTACTTAATAAATTTACCAAGTCATTGGACATATCACTGATGTAAATGCAGTTGTGAATCTCACTTAAAAATAGTACATTCTCTAATCTAGGATATCCAACTATGGAGGAAACCAAGATTAATACCTCCTTAATTGTGAAAATGACTTTAGGATTCTGGATTGACTTTTGTCAACCTTTACCTATGAGAACAGTCTTTAAAAAATGAAAAAAATGGGCAGTTGAACACTAACCACATACTCCATTTGTCTATATAATTATCTTATAATACTTTGTTCAAGGTGTTGTCTTTAATCTACAAATTTCATAAATTTAAAGACATGTTTCCAAAATCAACAGATTCTTTTTTAAAAATAGATGAAAACCTAATTGTGAGAGAAAAGAAAAGAGGCTTACCAATGAAAATTGAACACAATGCTTGATGGCGGAGACGACGATGAAGACGACAAAAATAGACAAAGTTGAAACAGAAGGCGGAGAAGTTTAAAGAGATATTGAAGTTTTGAGAGAAAGAGGACGTCAGGTTCTTTTCTGAAAGAGAGAAAGGATAAAGTGAAATAATTGGCGCATAAGTTATTTAAGTATTCTCTTTTAAAGTTTAGGTGTTAAAAAACTATTTGTTACACCTAAAATATCTTAATCACTAATAAGAAAAAAAATGTGTGGGTTGGTCAAACTTGTCACCAATTTTAATTTCAACACTTATTTGTCACCCTACAATCAATTCTTTCAACTCAGTAGGCATTCAGATATGTGATTTCATAACGTAATTTAAAATTATGTGATGAAATCAGCATTTGGTCATGCGATGAAATCCCAAAGTCTTCAAAATGCTTGATTTGGGAATTTCATATCATGATTTAACAATTTTCAAATATAAAAATTGACAACAAGTTTATATTTTGTAAAATAATAAGTCTACCATTTTATATCTACATATTTTTTTGTGAGAATACCAAAGTAGTGATAAAATATTTGCAAAGTATTATTGTATGGACATGATATAGTTACAATGATATTGACCATGCTAAATTTTATTAAAAGTAGTACACTTCAACTCATGTTTAATTTTACTTTTTTACTAAGCTAAAATTTGATCAATAAATGTTGTAATTTTTTTAGAGTAGCTTTGTGATAGTGTATTATACTTTTCTTATGATTTTTTGCTTATTTGGTAAGATTGTGCAAAGAATTGAGACAATTTTGATAGTTTTCAATGAGGTTCTTATGTTTGTGTCACGATCCAAAAACTCGAGTCATTATTACACCTACAAAAATCCACCTGTAGGTAAGGCAACTATCCCTGAACGAAAAGTAACAATCATATTGGACATAATCAATAATCAACAAGTAGATAATAATAATATAAGAAAGACATAATGGACAGAAGGAAATGACATAAATATATATAAAATTGATGCGCCCCAATTTATACCTCAATTAAGTGTAATGTGGTCGTCAACGAATATAGAGCCTAACTAGATTGGGGTTGAATCCCAAAGGGAATAAGGCATAAACTAATCCGCATGCGGTTATCTAACTATTATTTACTTATTTCCAAAATTGAATGGGAAATATGGAGAGTTTTGGGTTTAATTCAAAGATCACTTTTAAACAAGTAACAATTAACAATATCACTTAACCTAGAATCAATCAAAGAGAATTAACCAGGACTGTATTCACCAAAAATGTTTGACCAATTTTGAGTTAATTACAGAACTTTATCTTGCATTGCTAGCATATCATGTTATTAACTTATGTTACACTTAACTATTTCTAAACCAAGTAAAATGTATATCACTTTTATTCTCCTGAACTAAAAATATTCAGCATCACTTTGACAGATAGATTCTCAAGTTAGTTAATCTTGCTACAACATTAACCATTAGACTAGTCCAGATCCTCAAATTCCTGTTATTAACTCTCTTTCCAAGTTTTACACTTCTTAATCAACCAAGATAAACATAAGGTGCGTTCTAATGTTTGCAACAATTAGAAGTCAATTAAGATCAATGAGATAATAAGATATAAAAATACAACATGTGATCAATTATTTAAAAACCCTAGTTTTGGGTCAAGTCGTCAAGGATTCCATAACCCTTAGTTGTAGGGTATAGACACTCATAATTAATGAAACAAAGAATAGAATTGCATTCATTCAAGAATTAATTACTTAGAAGAGTTAAAGACAATCAACACTTCGATTTCAATAAGTTAATGAAACTCTCGTTCAAACTCAGTTTAAGAAAATATTGTCTCTTTGATGAAATGAGATTGTCAAATAAAAACCTAAAAATAAAATTTATAGTTCCATGAAATTTGAAATTTACAAATTGAAATCACAAATTTCGAGGCTCGTACGTCTCTACATCTAATGGTCTATTATAGGAGTGATAGCACGTCTCTTTGGTGGTCATATAACTTAAGAGAATTGTAAAATTCATATAGGTCTGATATTAACTCAGATGAACTTTCAAAGGTCTAAAGGTCTCTCACCTCCTTCACCATAAAACTTCAAAGAGTTTGTAAAATTCCTAGAGGTATGATGGTGCACCTAACATCCTATCACATGTCTGACGGCCCATCAGGCTTGTCGTCAGATCCCTCCTTTTGACACTTCACTTATTTTTACTTTCTTCCTCACCTTGACTGATTTCTTGACCAACACAGTAGAAAACTATCAAAAGACACTATTGTTACTTATGAACGCACAATTATTCCTAGTTAAAAGCTTCAAATGTGCCATCAAATATTGACACATCAATAATAGAAAAAGATCCAATCTCATGACCTTGTGGACGAAGGTACAAAGCTACTAAAAAGGAGTACAAGCTACAACATAACAAAACTAAGTAAAGACTTGTCTCGAATATAAAATACTAGTCAAAAACTATAAGTAGACATAGATGAGTCAAACTGTCACGACCCAAGCCTAGGGCCTAGACGTGACCGGCGAATGGGGAACCCGAAGGAACCCCAAACAAGCCTCATAGCGTATCATTACACATCCTTGGTTGCGGAAGCAATTAAATGACCATAAGTGATAAGCATAATCAAGGGGGAAATCGGGACTAAGGGAGCAAGAAAAAAAAAATGATCCATAAATACCATAGATGAGTCAAGCTCAAGCATAATACATAACTTGTCCAACACCACCTCTATACATGGGTACTTAGCGGGGGCCAAGACAAACTACCGGGCTCACCCTCATAGTCAAAACATAACTAAAAAGG
>JAJOOS010019615.1:0-13586 GCA_029582725.1 Solanum chiquidenum
CACTAACTATCTCTTATATAATAAGAGAAAATTTCTTAGATGGTTCTAATCATAACAACTACTCCCTCCGTCCCATTTTATCTGACACTATTTTCTTATATAGTAAGTATTTAAAGGTACAATCCTCTTTTACCCTTGTTGGTCATACTTAATATTAAAGATAGTATTACAATACATTTATGAGGAGAGAGAAAAATGAGTCTACTTTTTAAAAGGTAATTTGGTAAACATTTCAAAGTCTTCATTTATTTATTAAACTCTGTGTCCGATCAAATATTGTCACATAAAATAAGACAGAGGGAGTATTTAATCAAATTATCATCTTTTATCTTATCTTTAACCTCATTAACATAAGTAACACAATTTAACGAGAAAACAAGATCTCTTGAGCTGTTAAATTTAAATATATAAAAAATACTTTTTTCAAATCTCTTTTATAAAGATAGATGTAAAATAAGATTTTCTTTTAAAAAGAAACTAAAAAAAATCAAGAAATCGTTTCTTCCCAATTTCAACGAGCTAGTTAATATCCTTTCCACCATGTATGTCTCGACTCTCACATATGTTGAATTGGTTTATGTCTATTCCAATAGTGTCCTCTTTATTGAAAAAGTTGTAAGCATTTATTAGAGTAAGAATAAGTTAGAGAAAGAATTAATTAGTTAATTTTACTTTCATAAATAACACTTAATTTGGATCATTTTTTATTGACTAAACAAAGGAATGAGAACTTGATTGCAACAACTAGTACTATTCGAAAAATGACGTTCAAATACAGATAAATAAAGCTTGCTATTAGTGGTTTGGATGCATGCATAATATTAATTGTATTTGTGCCCAACTTTTTTTTCGTATATAATTGAGAGTTTTTAATTTACATTTTGATATCCACTTGTCCATTAATTATATTTCTTTTTAAAATATTTTACTTTAAATCGAGCATACATATTACCCCTTTCAAATCCTAGCATATATTGTTTTAATTTCCCTAATTTATTTGAGAGTGTAGCATAGTTTAGTCATTAAAAATTTAAAATTGTTTGTAAGATTACTTTCCATAAGCACGCCGGACAAAGAAGGGTCCATCACGCCAACTGCAATTCTATGAGTCTCCGACCTATCGTTTCTGCTTTGTCACGTGCAATCGCAAGCTTTTCTGCCCCTAAAATGGAGTAGAAAATTATGCACAATTCCAATCATATACTACATTAATTCAGCAAATAATCATTCATCCTATTTTCCTCCGGTCAAAAACTGACGTCGGAAATATCTCGAATCTCTGAGACTCAACGCCCGAAATATATATTATTCCACTTTACGTCTGTGTCAATATCATATCTTAAGATTAAACTGGAATGTAAAATCAAAAAGAGCAATTTCTTACTGGCAATTCTCATATTTTTTCAGGAAACATTAATTTTGAAAGCGAATAAAATCTCCCGTCGAAAAAGAAATAACTTTCTCGTGAATGGAAGTATCTCTGCATAAGAAGGAAATTAGGAAAACCAAGCAGAGAACAAAAAGTTTCAAATTCCCAACAGATTCAGAGATCCCACGCCTAGGAAGTGGGAACCAGAAGAGCTGTAAGTATTTCAATTAATTCAACAAAGCAAACAAACTACACCGATCTAATCTTTTGGACTTCTAGAGGATGTGTGTATACATCCCTTTTAAATTTGGACTTCTAGAGGATATGTCATTCTTTTTTAAATTGACTTAAAAAAGAAAGTGTAAATCATATAAATTGAGACAGATGAAGTAATATAGTTTATTGGTAATCAAAATATTTAATAAGGTCAAAATAAATAATATTACGTAGTGACTAATTTATATTTGAAAACTCATTCTTATATCACCATATTTCAATTCTACTAGAGTATATTTTATTTTCTTAAAACACATGATGTTTTCCCCAAGTCATCAAAATATACTCGTATGATATCCGTTAAATTTACCGTAAATCGTCAAAATCCCAGTGGATGAGGTGGCAAACTGGCAAAGGCAAATGCTCCCTAACGAAGAAAAGGACCATGTCGGGTGGTAGGTACCTTTTTGTCGTCAACTCCTCAACGAACGCCGTTGTTTTTCACCCAACAGACGTCCTCACACTAACGCCGTCTAATCGTACAGTAAAATTTCCTACGCATCACTCTTTTGTCACAGTATTTTTTAGAGAGAGAGAGAAACAGCTACTGTAATAGTAGTACTGTGTGAACTGCGCTTTGCTTTGCTTTGCTTTATCTTCTTTCTGCTTTTTCACTCTCCACCATTTCCTCTTCCTTCTCCTTCACTGCCATATCTGATAAGCTCTGTCTCTCCCATTTTCGCCATTTGTTTTACTTTTTTATTACAATCATTATGAAGCTCATTTGCATCTAGGATCTTCTTATTTACTACTTTCACTAAAGCAATTTGAGTGCTGAACTATGGGGAGTGTATCATCTGAAGAAGGTTCTGATCAGCAGAGTGAGAGATGTGGAAGCTACAGTTTAAGTGCTGATGTGAGTGAGTCTGAAAGTTCTTCAAGCAGTTTCTCTTGTCGGCGCTATGATGCTGAAGGCGCATCCAGTTCTATGGCCTCTTCGCCGCTCACTTGCCGGAGATTCACTGCGAAATCGGAGTTTCCGACACCAATGTTACCTCCATTTATGTTCCCGGGGATTGGCGGGAAAGATGTGGTGCCCTGCAATGACAAGTCTGAGAAACGCCAGGCAGATTTATCTGGTTTGTGCATTTTTTTAGTTTTAGTTTAACTATGCGGTTTCACGCCAATCCGGTAGAGATTTATGGAAGTTTGATGTTTAATATCTCTACTGTGCTTCATTATTACCTTCATTGACTAGATTTGTCATTGTGCATCTGTTGATATTTTTGGACAGTTGCTGCTTTTTTTTTCCCTTTAGAATGTGGGTTATCGTTTTTTGACTTTTAGGTTGTGTTTGATTTAGAAATTGATCTGATGAAGGAGAGATTCGCCAAGCTGCTTCTTGGTGAGGACATGTCTGGAGGGGGTAAAGGGGTTTCTACGGCACTTGCAATCTCAAATGCTATCACAAATCTGTCTGGTTAGTGTAACTACGTCTTTCCTTTGAACACAGAGAATAATTTTATAAAAGATTGCACATCTGATTTTGTATTGAAATTGGGTTTTCTTGTATGATAATTATAGCTACTATATTTGGAGAACTATGGAGGTTGGAGCCACTGGCCCTACAAAAGAAGGCAATGTGGTGTAGGGAGATGGAGTGGCTGTTATGTGTTAGTGACTCTATTGTGGAGCTTGTGCCTTCCATTCAACAGTTCCCTGGAGGAGGCACATATGAAGTAATGGCAACACGACCACGTTCTGATTTATATTTGAACTTGCCTGCTCTGAAGAAACTTGATGCTATGTTGATTAGCATTCTCGATGGATTTCGTGAAACAGAGTTTTGGTATGTGGATCGAGGGATAGTTTTAGCTGAAGGAAATGACCGTGACTCCTATCCTCCCGGTATAGGGTTTGGTAGGCCTTCAGTTCGGCAGGAAGAGAAATGGTGGTTGCCTTGCCCGAAAGTTCCCCCAAAAGGGTTGTCAGAAGAAGCTAGGAAGAGAGTGCAACAGTGTAGGGATTGCACAAACCAGATACTGAAGGCAGCCTTGGCAATCAACAGTAATGTGCTTGCTGAAATGGAGACTCCAAGTGCCTATATTGAAACTTTGCCCAAGGTTTGCATCCTGTTGAGCTTACTTAAAGTAGAAATTATAGTTATATTTAGTGGCAGTTCTTCATCCGAAAAAAAAAGAAGAGCGGCCATCCGCAGCCTATGTCAGGTTCTTTAAATAATACTATATCTTGATTTCCTTTGTTTCCCTTGCCTTCCTCATTGCACCACTGGTTAATGTTGCTGTATCTGTTATTTAGATCACTTACTTGCACAAAATGAGATGAAGTATGTTTCTGTTGTGTAATGTAAGTGGGTAGAGCTCAACATTTATGCTTTTGATAAGAAAATACGGTAAGAGGAAACAAAGTAAAGTTTCCTTATTAGATAAACAATCTCTAAACTTAAATTTCAGAGAATTTGTTCCCTTTTCCCCTGCATCTACATTTGTTATCCTCATGCGTATTCCGATATTCTCCCAAGGACAATTTAGAGTACATGTTTATGAAAAGAAATGCTTGTTACTTGTCAACTGCAACTGTTCATTTCTTTAATTGTTTCTTAAATTCTTATTGCAGAGTGGAAAAACATGTCTAGGTGATATCATCTATCGCTACATCACTGCTGACAATTTCTCACCTGAATGTCTTCTTGATTGCCTGGACTTGTCATCAGAGCACCATACACTGGAAGTTGCAAATAGAATTGAGGCTGCTGTGCATGTTTGGAGACTCAAGGACCAGAAGAAACATCCACATAAAAGAAAATCTAAAGGCAAATCATGGGGAGGGAAGGTCAAGGGCCTTGTTGCAGATGGTGGTAAGAATCAATATCTGGCAGAACGAGCAGAAACGCTCTTGCATAGTCTCAGGCTTCGCTTCCCTGGTCTTCCTCAAACTGCACTTGACATGAACAAAATTCAGTATAACAAGGTAGGTGATACAAACTCACATTAAGTGTAAATAGTAAAGTAGAGCAGATAGGAGACATAGTGATATTTATTTTGATAAGAGAAGAAATATTATGAGATATTTTTTGCTTAATAATAATAAATTCTATGCAATGGGACCTGTAGGCAGTGAAAGTTCTAGTCACACATGGTCTCAAGGTGTGAACTGTGAAGATGCCTTTATTATACTGTTATGGAACATCTTTCTTGGTTCTATTTCTATATTGCTGAATATTGATATTTGTGAAATGTTTCTGATGACAAGCGGTTGATAAATTAGTGTGAAAAGGGAGGAAATGAATCGTTAGTCTACTGTCATAAATGCAATAACAACCAGTTACACAGGGACATAGCAGTCGTCATCTATTGTGCTCTCTGAAAACTTAATGTGTTCTACTGCAGGATGTTGGGCAGTCAATTCTTGAGAGCTACTCAAGGGTCATGGAGAGCTTGGCATTTAACATTATGGCAAGGATAGACGATGTGTTATTCGTGGATGATGCAACAAAACGATGTGATGCAGCAGAGAATATATCCCTTTTCAATAGGGGAGGTTTGGGTGGTCTTCCAGTCCAAAAGCGGATGTCACCAAGCCCCTTCTCTATTCAGCATTCCCCTTTTACCTCTCCGTTTGCTACACCAACCTTTTGCTTATCTCCCTTGATTGGTAGCCCAGGGAAGACAGCTTCTCCTTCTAAGGCTGGTTCAAAGGTACTACCAACGGCTAAACTGGAGAAAGTGACTCCAACTGATTTGGATAAATTGTGGTCATATGCAGGGAATCTTAGTGCCCGAAGACCTTCTAAGGATGCTCCTGAACGGGACTGAGAACTAACAGATAACTAGTCAAGGATGCTTTGATCTCAATTATGTTCGTTATCATGTATATTTCTTTTAGGATAGTGCGGTTGTTCAAAACTCTCAACCTGATCTTCATCAGTTGTTACATTGAGAAGGATAGCATTAATGTAGTTGCATAGTTTTTGCTTGGCAAGTGCAAAATAGCAGCTTTCTTATGGTATAGAAAAGAAGAAGTTGCTGCTTGACTAGCTACCATTAAGATGTAGCAAAGTAATTGCATCTTCATGGTGATTGCTCCAGGCAGTTTTAGCACTTTTATCTTAGTTATTGTCTTCCTCAATTAATCATCTCTAATGGGATGTAAGATGTACTTCCAGCTTTTCCAACAGTGGCCGTCCTTCCATTATCTCCACTGTGTTTCCAGCTTTTCCAACAATGGCCGTCCTACTATTATCTCCACTGTGTAGTGTACCACACTAATCCCAATGGAATATTGGAAAGGTACTTCTAGCATGAAAATGCCACAACTATGTAAGATTTGTGTGTGACTTAAACGTTTTATAATAAGTTCTAATTCAGAAACCTTAAAGCACATGCTTGATCAATGTATAGCTCTCATTACCCCTATCCAACATATCAACATCATTCTGGCATCCTGCTGTTTCAACAACCCAAATGCAATACTCTGTTCTTAATGAATACCTGAGTTCTCTTCCTATACCTATTCCCATCATTGTTTACACCTCAACAGCTCACCAGCAATAAGTATTTCCAACAAATTCAACATGAAAAAATTTCACAACCGAGTTACTGATGGTGATGATTTTTACTTCGAGCTTGGATAGAGGGAACAAAGTCCAAAGTGACGCACAAATTAAGGTTTTGTGGATTGGGGATATCAATATACTGGTCCAATAGGATGGCTTATGCGGTATCTCACAGGAAAAGATAGAATATTGAATCAGAAATAAGCCCCGACTACTGTAGAAGTAGGGAATTCCAAAGCTTCTAATCAATAATTTGAATCTTCTTCATAGTTTAAGATGTCGAAGATGATTTCATTCTTGTGTTGTTCTTGAAATAGAAGCAAATAGTACTCTAACAACGCTATACAAGAGGAAATGCTCGCAGGTTATATATTTCCTTCTTTTTAAGAAGTGGTGTCCAGAGTCCAGACCACCTTGCACCCTTCACACAAATATGCATAACCTGCTAAGTCTTATAACTCAATGTACCTAAATAAGTGGTCACACAATCAAATAATTCTCCAAAGTGAGCAGAATTGCCCATTCCTCCGTTGAACGACTGGTAATCATATGCTGGTGGTGGTTAGCTGTAACTGTACTTAAACTAAGAAAGATGAAATTTATGTGAACCACATTTAGTAAAGAAACACGTGAAGATCCTTGCTTCTTTACCATAATACTGTCAATGAAAATACTTTAACTTGTTCATTTATTTGTGCCAGTCAGTGCCACATAAGCACGTATGCGGGTTAAACCTTGAGCTAAATGTCAATTTCCGAAGAAAACCATATGTGCAGTTTAAAGAAGTCCAGCATATCATCAGCTCTGGCTAGCTAGTTTCTTTTTATTTCCATCAAGTTCCAAGAGAGTTAGATTTTCAGCTCATTCAGCTCAGCCTGCATGAAATAGCAAATGTAAGTAAAAATAGATAAATTTAAGCTCTTAAAGGGTGAGAAAAACACCAAAAGATGGAGAAATAAAAGCAGGATAGTTGCTGTGGCAGTAGAATGTAACCCCCCAAGCTCTCATCTTGTGGGTGAGTTGCAATAACATTAGGCTTTTGAGCAATATTTGATTGAAGTTAAAAGGAGTATTCAAAGTTGAAGTTGAAAAGGGGTATTTGGAAGTAGTTGTGTTTCTACATGAATTTCACTTGGAAAGAAATGTTGAAGCGTTGTGGGTGAACCATTATTTCACTTAAAATATTCCTCAAACAAGTATTCCAGCTTTACATTCTCTATTTCAAGGTGTAGTTGAAACAACAAACCAAATTGTAAGACAATCAATGATATGCAAATAAAATCTCAAGTTGAAGTTGAAAATATGAAATAGTTATCAAGGCAGAATGGTTCTTGACCAGAAAGCATCAGCTGGTGATTGTCAGTGAGTGATTCAATTTTCGAACATCATTAAGCCGAAATACTATTTTCATTCGAAGGAAGGATAATAGCTAGTTTGTCCATCTTTAACTTCTTTTTTTATGAGAAATGATTTTTTTTTATCTTTAAGTATTCAATAGTTTAATTGCCAGAGTATCATCTAAATCAATGGGTCGTCTAAATACTAGTCTAAACATAGATAACAACATGGTGATGAACAGATAAATCAGAGAAAACATATACACAGAACCAGGCATAGGAAGAACCTCTATCTCTCCCACGTGAATCAGCAGAAAGACATGGAATAAACATAATAGTATCACATTTGCCTAATCAAATGCACAATATCTTAGAACATATAAGCAATGTAAAGTCATTGAGACCTGAAACAATAACAAAAACACCACTTACATCAATGGGTCGAGGAGAACAAATCCAAGGAGGAGGAGGCCAAAACAACTCGGCATAGCCACGGCAACAATTAATAGGACAAATGCTGCCATTTTCCAAACTAAACACACCAATGCCGTGATGCTTCCAGAATCCTCCATCATCCTCCGTGCTGCAGAAAAACTGATCCGAGAAGAGTATACAGTTCCCTTTACACCCAGAATCAAGCTCGGAGACCAAAGCAGAAAATGTACAGTTATCCCCCACAAACAACATCCTATCTTCCAAACAATTGACCTCAACCCACCTCTGCATATCTCCATCCAACTTATAAACTTTGAACTTTACTGTCCTTTCGCTCATGTAGCAATCAAATTCCTCATAAAACTCAACAGTCTCATTGTATCCAAGATCATCTTCAGGCCCAATACTCAAATACTTGTCAACCATTAACAGGTCCCCACAAGACTCGACAAGGAACTTTTTATCTCCCCCAAACACAGAATGAGCAACAACTTCTAATTCTGGCGCTGTCCCAGGGCTCAATTTAACAAGCACTCCCTTCCCAGTATTATCAACAGCATAAAAGTTCCCATCTTTCATAATAACATCATCGTACGGCAAAGATGACTCATCAACAATAGACCACTTGGTATCACCAGATCTAAACATCACCAATTTCCCAGAAACATGAATTGTCAATAGCAGAAACCCATTTTTTTCCATACGCACAGCAACTTTTTCCATGTACAGATTCCCAGCATCGGCAATCGAATTAGCCCTGGGTCGGTACTTTATAAACTGAAGAGTATACTCATGGCACAATTCGCGAATTGGGTATTGCGAGGAATCCAAAATCTTGGGGAAATCAGAAGGGAGGGGTTTGCATTGGGATCTGGTTAGAGGATTGAATAAACGCATTCTCTGGGGATTTTCGCGATCGAGCTTGATGATCCATCCATGATTATCAGACGACGCCGTTTGATTAGGTGGACGGATAAGGTAAAGGGGTGATTTGGAAAGTTTAAAACCCCAGCTATTTTCAGCGATACCGTCATTGGGGAGAATGGGAAAACGGGAAAGGGAAGACGGGTAGGGTTTAGGAGGAAGACAAGAACGCCATGAAGAGCAAACGGAACGGAAACGGAGGAAATCGGTTTCGGTGGAAAGGTGTTTGGATATGAGTTCTACGAGTTCTCTGGGGAGTTGAGACCATTCGGCCATTACAGTAGATTGATGATGGATTCTTGAATGGTGATGACAGATTTATACATATTTTGAGTGCAAATCACAGCAGATGCTTCCCGGAAATAGCTTCTGCCATTGACACCTGGACGAGATGTTCAAGCTTGTTTTGGGCCTGCTAAACCCTTTTGGGCCAGCAACAGGCCGGTATGCGGTTGCGGGGTTTTCTCCGAGAAAATTTCAAAAATAGCAAAGATAATAGATACATTTGCTATGGAGGTACAAGGCTCTATAGTTATAATTTTATGAAAAAATTACTAAATACACGTCTTGTTTTCTTATTTCTAACATCCCTTTTTATTTCTAAAATCCTTTATTTCTTTAATGTATTTGAGCTACATATTAATGTATTCGAGTCAGTATTTAATGTATCTGAGCTATATATTATGTATCCAATTTATTTTATAATGTATCTGAGCTAATTTTTAATGTAATCGAGCTACATATTATGTATTCGATTTATGTGATAATGTATCCGAGATACTCTTTAATGTATTCGAGCTACATATTATGTATTCGGTTTGTGTTACTTTTAAAGGGATTAGTGTAATTACAAACTAAAGAGGGATATATTGTAATTTCATATTAAAACTATGTGATTCCAAAAATTTATCCTAGTTTTATTTGCTAGGGAGGTTGCGGTTTGTATATTTCGCTTGCAAATATAAAAATAGAATGAATATATCTAAATGGAGGTTGCAGTTCGTATATTTCGTTTGTCTGTTTGTATATATCGCTTGCGAATGTACAAACTTGGTAAGTATAAATAATTATGTATTTATACATTTAGGAATTTTTCAGAACTCCATTTGTATATTTCGCTTGCCAATATATAGACAAGATTTAATTTATTATGAATTTTTCATAAATCGTATACAAATAGTTAGGGTAAAGATATACAAATTCTGGATACAGTTAGAAAATCAAATAGAAAAATTCGCGAAACTTTAGCCACATATTAAAAATAATCGAAACTATAGCTAAATTACACAATACACTTTAGATGTTTGTCATTTTGCATAATTTTCCTTTTTTTTTTCTCCTAAAAATCTTTTTAAATTGTCAGACATAAGTTCTTGTAGAGTGTGAGACAAAACCTATTAATTTTTTTAATTTTTTTCATTTGGTGTTTGATATTTATGTAGAGCCAAATTATATTCAAATCGCAAAATTTGAATACGAAATATCAAAGATTATTTAAATCGTGTTTTAATATATCTCAATCTTTCTGCAAGTTTCATTTTAAAAGACTGAAATTGATCATTAAAAATATTAAACACTGGTCAGTAAAGGAATTTTTCTTTGAAGTTGGACCTTCGTAGAGATTGAGTGCATACATATACAGAGTCAAAAGATATATAGAATTGAGCTTAAGATCACATAAAAATTAGTCCGCCCCACCCCACGTAACAATTTCTTATTTTTTAAATTTGTTTAGCATAAATTCGTACCACACCACATTATTTAAGATTTTTTTTCTCTTTCATTTTGTTAACTAGTTAAAATACACAATATTAAGTTAAAAATGCTCTTGTATAATGTTATTGGCAATAAAAAAAATCGATTACTAAATTATTCAAGTAACTTATTTGCACAAATTTTTAAATGAAGTTGTCTTTTAAGTGTGGGGGTTAATATTTTTGTCCTTATACAAAAAAAATCACAGAATACATATGATCCTTAAAAAGAATATAATCTAATTTTATTCTATTTATCGCGTCTAACAATTTTATATATTGACTAATCAAATTATTTTTTACATAAATAATTAACAAAACAATCTCAAATCATAAAATATTGATTAAATTATAAGTTTATATTTTTTTGGAACAAAGAGAGGCACAAAAATAAAAAAATATAAATGATAAATACAGTAAAACCTTTATAAATTAATATAGGTTGGATCATGAAATTTTATTATTTTATAGAGATATTATATAATCGATAAATTAATATTATTTTATCATATCTATTTGATTTCACATAAATATTAAATTTATTATACACAAAGTACAATGTATGTGTATAGTATACGAGTTTTGCTTATAGTACATTATTGTCCAGCCCATAATAGAAATATTGAAGGACTACAAAATATTGAATTGTTTTTCTTGCCACCCAACATGACATCCAAAATTTAACCTTGTGATGCTGGGATAATAAGAGTTTTCAAGATATATTATCGTAACAAATTTTATCGTAGGATATTAGAAGACTATGAAGTGGGACAAATTAATCCAACAAAGATTAATGTTTTGGATGCTATCAATTTTGCAATCCCTGCTTGGACAACAAATGTTCAGCAAAAGACAATAGCAAATTATTTTCGACACTGCAAAATTCGTTCAGGTGATGCAATCTCATAGAATTTGAATGAACCCACTTGTGAAAACATCATTCATGAAATTAAGGTCATGATTAATGATCTCGGTTACCACAATAAAATGGATGTCAATAATCTGTTGGATTATCCGGGTGAAAGTGATACATTTTTAGAGGTCCAGAGCTCAGAAGAAATTAGGGATATCATAAAAAAAAGCAATGTTGAAGATGATACTATCTATACCAGTTACGCGTAAGGAAACACTTATCGCATCTAGAACTCTTCACAATTTTATGGTGCAGTTCGAAAAGACAACACCGGAACTCTTGGATGCAATAAGAGAAGTTAGAGATGAACTTCAACTAGATTTAAATTTTAAGAAAAAAAAGAACACAATAGCATCATATTTAATTGAATTGTCTTAGATATATTTGTACTTTTAAAGAATTATTAATTTATGATATTAATGGGACCATATATTTATATAGGGGTCTTCTGAAAATATATTATCTTATTATTTTATTGAAATTGGTGATTTTTTCCATTGGCCCAAGTCGGGACCGGAGAAAAATATTAATTTAGAGAGATTATTAATTTACCGAGTATTAATTTACTGAGGTTTTTACTGTAGTTCGAAATTCTTTCAAAACCCACCTCACCCCGCTAGGGGTGCGCATCGATCGGTTCGGTTTTATGTGTTATTGGTTCGGTTTATCGGTTTGTAAAGACGTCAAACCGATAACCAAACCAATCACATATTTCTTATCGGTTTTTGGTTAATCGGTTTATGGTACTTAACGGTTCGCTTTTTGATTTAACCAATAAGAAAATACTCATATATATTAATATACACTATAAGAAAATTTTCATATAAACCATATGATTTTTCCAGCATTTGGCACGAAAGTAATAATCATAAAAGTAACAATCATTTTTATTGCAAGTTTAGACACTAGACACATTCAAAGAAAAAAGTGTGAAAATAACAATCGTTTTTCAGAAAGTCTAGGCAATTGGCACATTCAAGTTAGAAGTGTGCTTGCAATTACAAAATGAAGCAAGATAAACTATTTCTTGATTCATTATGTGCTGCCAAAATCCTCCATGGTAACTGATTAGGGTTTACAAGTCTAGGGATTAAATAGTAAATTTAGTATAATCTTATTGGGTTATCTATTTAACCATTAACAAAAATCATAAAATCAAAAACCGAACCGATAACCCAATAAATCTTTTTGCAAAATCGTTTAAAAATCATTAGCCCAATAACCCAATATTAATAAATCAATAGTGTTTTTTTCGGTTCGGTTTATTGGTTAAATTAGTTTTTGCACACCCCTGCACCCCGCTCCATTTTCATCCATATATTTAATGGAAATGGAACAAATATACCCTCAAACTATAGAAAAAGGTCTAAAAATACACTTCATCAATCTATTTAGTCAAAAATACCTCTCCACTCATCTTTTTTTGGCTGACTTTTGCTTTTAAAACTAACCGACATTTCTTTATTCTATTTTTTTAAAATTATTTATTTTGTGTTATTTTTTATTGGGTCAAATAAAAAATCTCACCCACCAAAGTTGATGACATGGCAAATAAGATGAACTAAAAATTACATATCAACAAATAAAAGGAAAAGGTTAAGATCTGGATAATGAGAAGAAATAAAGTGAACTGAAGATCCAAAAAAGCACAACTTTCCGATAAATTTATACTTACAAAAATTATAGGGCTAACCCATCGGTGGCCCCCTAAACTTGGCACGATCTTTCACTTAGACACCTTAACTAGGCTTTGTTCATTTTAGACACCTCATGTCACGCCCAACTGTGTCAATTTGACACTTTTTCGACAATCTGCCAAATTTGTAAGGTGTGTGTAACACACTCGCTGGTGACGTATTGTCACGACCCGATTTCTCGAGTCATGATGGCACCTACTATACCCTACCAGTAGGTAAGCCAACCCGTGACCCAGAACATCAAGCAATGAGCGAAAGGGCAGAAACTAGCGAAAATAATAACTAAACAAGGACAACAAGACGGAAGCAACCCAAAATAAATATATACATGATCCCTCCCAGAACCTGGAAGTCACTAGTACAGA